>PVLC010009489.1:0-10789 GCA_004027655.1 Graphiurus murinus
TATTTTCTTAAACTCTAAAAGGGGGAGGCTAGGCTCGGGGGTGGGGACATTCCTGTGGCCTTCTGAAGGCCAGGGACCCTCGTGAGGCATGCCGGGCCGGGAAGCTCAGAGCAGCGAGGACTACAGGCAGCTGGCCAAACCCAACACAGGCGCATTCTTTTCATTGGCAGAAATGTGTGTGTGTGTGTACACGCGTGTGTGTGCACACCCAGGAACGTGCGTGGGGGGAGCAGGAAGAGACTGGGGAGGGGAGCTGGGCTCCTGGAAAGGGGGCCACAGCAGGCAGGGAGGGGGACGGAGGCAGAACTGACCCGGGAGGCAGGCAGGCAGGGGAGCCGAGAGGCCCAGAGTCTCCCGTGCAGGGAAACCATGGAAATCCAGGCCAGGGTGGAGGTGCGAGAGGGGAGGCCCACAGAGGTAAAACTTCCCATCCTCCTCGTTCTTGGTGAGGCCAGGGAGGGAAGAAAGGGCCGGAGGGAGAAAGCTGGGTGTTGAATGGACCTTGGGGAGCACACTCCGGTGGACACCTTGGCCTCTCTCCCCTCTTCCCAGACGCTGCGGACCCTCCAGCTCCCCCACATCTCCCAGGAGGCCTTGTGGCTCCTCCTGGAGGTCTGACCGAGGTCTGAACCAAAGGAGCCGGCCTCTTCCGGACACTCACCACATGCTAACGCCCACCACGTCTCCTGACGTGCCCACCTTTGAGTGTAATTTTCCACCAGTCTGGCCAAGACTGTCATCTCCAGTCTAGACTCCCGGGACAGCTGGCCCCCTAGAGGCACGCTGCGTATCCTTTATCTCTCTCAGAAACATATGTCGTGCCGTTTCCCTCGGGCAGCACCACTTCTGGGGGCAGGTGGACCCGGCCGGCTGATGTCCCCAGCCCTGCCAGGATGTGGGCGAACTGAGGGACGCTATTCTTACCCCATGTCACACGACAGGAAACAGTCTCAGCGGTGCTGACAAGTGATGTCGGGATCGAGGCAGCGCATTAAAGCGCGCATGGTGGTGCCACCAGTAGGAAACGAGTCTAGTATTATTTTTAAAACTTTCTATGTGTCAGTCTCCATCCCAAGTACTTAATATATCTTGTCAATTATTAATCCTCACAGCCATCCTTTAGGATGGATATTAGCATTTCCCCCACTTCACAGATCAGGAAGCTGAGCCCCAAAGAATTAAATACCCTGCCCTCGTCACACAGTGAAAAGCTTGGGGCAGGCTAGCAGGTTCTCAAATGTCCCTCAATGTCCCTCTACCCCACTCCCACCAAGAAAGCCTACAATTCATACAAATGTTCCCCATCACCCTCCATCAAAAGGACATTTTCCAAGAGAGCAATGGCATTCTGGCCTACTCTGGGTGCCTAGAGAATTCACGTCAACCTTACTATGGCTGGTCCCTAGAGGAAATCCTAAGCCTAAAGTTCCAAGGCCGGGTATGGTGGCACACACCTGCAATCCCAGTTCTTGGGAGGCTGAGACAGGAGGGTCACAGCCAGCCTCAGCAACTTAGTGAGACTCTCAGCAACTCGGTGAGATAGTGTTTCCAAATTTAAAAAAAAAAAAAATTAGTCCTGGGATTGTAGCTCAGAGGTAGAATGTTCCTGGGTTCAATCCCCAGCACTAATAAGGAGGAGGGAGGGAGGGAGGGGGGGAAGGAAGGAAGGAAAAAAAATGTTTCAAAAAATGGGCTACTTTGTCTGAGGTTAGTCATTAATGTACATTATAACATTTTCAATTATAAGTTTCAAGTGCAAGGCACTAAATGTATTATTTCTTTTTTTTTTTAACACAATAAAAAAATGTATTTCTGCTCACGAGCATCGGCACACAGGTTCTGGCTCTGGGCGGGGAGAGCAGAGGGCCGCTCGTATGCAATGGCCTTTCTGGCTCACGAACCTCCTGGCCTGGAGAAGCACCCACCGGCACCGCCATGCAGAGCAGTCACCGAGAGCTTTAACGCTCTGCCCCGACGTGCTGCTGCAGGCGGGAGATGTCACCAGAGGCCCGGGACGCTACCCATGGGGTGTATTGTGCTGCTGTTTCCACCTAGGTTTTAAGACCAGAGGTGGAAGGAATCTCGGAGATCTCATACACAAGAAAGAGGGGTGATTTTCTCCAGCCACACAGCTAGTTGGAGCCACACCGGTTTGGTAAGAGGTTAAAAGTCTCCCACCAACCCATCCCCATAACCTCTAGGCATTTCCTGACGACTGCCAGGCCGTCAGCTCTCTCCGGGCCATGCCGTCTCTCATCTTTATCATTATCCATGCTATGCCCCAGGCAAATCTGTAAATCTGTATACAAAGCAGCATGCAGCCAGACTGGCCAGCTGGTCTACCTCAGCAACCGGCATGGGACAAACAGTTGGCCACGACTTACATCTCTCGCCCCCTGGAACCTCCATCTGAGCTCACAGAAGCGCCGACAAAATGGCAGGTTGTGAATTCCCCACAAGCCAGTCCAACAGGCCGGTGTAACAGGCCCATGTGGATCCGTTAACCCCAGAGCCATGCTGGTGTCTACATGGCACAGAGGTATGGGTTAGGCTAACTGAAACCAGCTGCCCGGTGTGGGTTTACCTCCTCAGGGACCAAGCCATGGTCCTCTTGGTACAACCTGCCATCATACAAGCCACGGGTAGGACTCTGTCCAGGCCGTTCCATTACCAGGGGTGTGCCGAGACCCGGCATCTCTATGCTTATGAGAGTCCAACAAAGGAATCAAGTCCCGCACGTGGGCCTGGGATTGGTGATTATTAGTGGACGAGACTTGCGGCAGCCTCTCGCTCCGGGCCTAGGACATGGCCGATGTGTGCAGCTTTCCAAGAGGAAGTCAAACTGGCTACATCTTGCCGTCAAACTCGAGTCTTTTGTACACATTGCCCTGACCCGGCTCTCAGCCTATGTTTTCCACCCTTTTCCTCAAATCCACCCTTCATGCAATTCAGCCCGGCCAGCCCTGCCTTGTCTACATGGCGCTCTGCGTGGCCCAAGTCCTGATGTCTCTGCAACTCCGTCCTCTGCAGGGCTCTGTCAGCACAGGCATGAGAACCTGCCAAGCGGCCCCTGCATGGCCGACGTCCTGCGGGTGCACCTGGCTCCTGCGGACCCCGAATCTGCGTCACCCGATTTCTCTTGGCCACCTCCCCACCAAGACCCCAGGGGAGATATCAAACCACAGCCGGGCGGTCTGCTGAGGTGGACCTGACGACGCTGGCCACTCACCTCATTCAGCTTGACCCAGTTGAAGGACTTCAGCGGATGGGAAGGCTGTGGGACACGCTTCTTCCTGAGGGGGGCGTCACTGCTGGGAAAGGGGTCCTGAGGCCGGGGCAGGCCCATGCCGAAGCAGGGCGGGGCGCCCGGGGGCATGGGGGGTCCTCCGGGGGGTAGGGGCGGGGGAGGGGGTGGGGGGCAGCAGGCGAAGGGGAGAGGGGGTGGGGGCGGAGGCAGGTCGTTGGTTGTCTTTGAGGAAGACAGGGTAAGCGGGCCTCCTGGGGGAGGCGGGGAGGATGCAGGGCCCGTCTGTGAGGAGACAGAAAAGTCAAAGGGGGAAGCCATCAGCATCAGTGCCCCTCAGTCCCCGTCCCCATCCCTCTCCTTGCTGGTACTCTTCAACTATACTAGCTAGGACCTCCAAATCCTGCTCTCACCTCTTGTACACATCGAGACTCCAGTTCCTTTCTCTGCATCCCACACACTGAACACACACACACACACACACACACTGGAAGAGTGATCACAATCGTAGCAAAACAGCAGGACTGATGCCTACAGTTGTATAGGCTACTGACTGCAAGGGCATCCAGCTGAGGGGGGTGGGGAGCAGAATCCCACCTGCTGTCCAAGGTGTGCTTCCCGGGACAGTGCCATCTAGAGGAAGCAGTGGCATTACAGCTTCTAATTAACAAAAAGATGCCACCCCTACAGCCTGGGGGTGGGGGTCATGTCTTCCTTTCTCTTCTTGGTTTCTCGGCTCCTCCCACACCTGCTCGGCCCCCGCCCTGCCCTGAAGCCCGGGGTCTCAGGGGAACCACTTCACAGGGAGGAGAGCGCCTACGTACTGCAGTGTCACTGAGCTGGGCCACCAGCTCCGCCACCTGTCCCCTGGCTTGACGCAGCTCCTGAGACTCCCGGGCCAGCTTGTCCTTCATCTTGTTCAGAGTCCGCATCATCTCTTCCTTCTCCAAGGTCTTGGTCTCGCACTCCCGCTCCTTCTTCTCCAGCCGGCTCACCAGCTCCATGTGCTCTGGTGGGGGGGGACAGCGTCAGTCCAGGCGCCTCTCTGGGAGAGGAGGAGAGGAGACGGGGTCCTGGGCTCTCACCTTTCCGGAACTTCTCCGCCTGCTCCCGCCACTGCTTCACCTCATTCTCATTGATGAGCCTGGTTTGGGGGTGGGGGCGGAGGAAGGGGAGAGGTGATTGCTGAGCCCTGGCCCACGGTCTGTACCCTAAGCTGCCACTCTGCTCTCCAAAGGGTCCGGCTACATCAAGGAGACTAGACTGTTGGTGTCTCAGAAGTCTCCCTCCAGGTCCCCATTCCCGCCCCGTTCTCATTACAGGCCCCCATGGACCAGGAAAGCAGAAAGGACCCCCTTCTCAGGCACCCTCTAATGCAGCTCTTTGGGGTACAGGTGAAGGAACTGAGGTTCAGAGACCAGAGACAGGGACGGGAGCTAAGGAATGGTAGAACTGGGTCTGAATCTCAGGCTTCACTCGGTTGTACACACACTTGAATGCCTTTCTAAAAAACAGATCTGTGCATAAGAGAGAGAGAGAGAGAGAGAGAGAGAGAGAGAGAGAGAGAGAGAGAGAGAGAGAAAGAGAGAGCGAGAGATCAGATCGGCCCTACAGTGGTGCGGGCTTCTAAAGACCAATTCATAAGAAATTGCACCCCCCCCAACTTGCCAAATACAGAAGGAATGTGTGGAGAAAGGGTCCTGTCCAGGGCTCAGTCCCGTCACACCCCTGTAACAAGGTCTTAAGTGGATTACCTAGCCTCCACGGTATACAAGGGGTAAACCCCAAAGTGAGATCCTGACACTCGGGTCTGTCCTAAATGTGAAGATGTGGATGAGTTAGAGCCAGGACTCTCGGCCTCCTGGACCGGAGCAAGGCTACCAAGAGGGACAGAGCACGGAACACAGGTAGTGTTTGGCAGTGAGCTCTCTCTGGAGAGGTGTTGCCATGGTAACCTCCATGCAGGGAAGGCTCCTCTACCCAGAGTGGTGACCCGTGTTCCCTGATAGGGTGGGGGCAGCGGTGGCAGGTCTGACTCAGGCCCGGGCAAATCCAGAGGGTAAAGAAGGATTGACTGGGGGAGTCCTGCGATGCTGGGACCCGCCGGCACCCCCAGACTTTGCTGGGACAGGAGGTTGTGTGAGAGTTGCCCACGGGTCAGATGCCAGCCTCTTGGAGGAGCCAGGCTGCAGGTAATCTACGTCCCACCCAAGGGGTTCACCTGCGAGGACGCTGGGGACTCCAGCACTGTAAGTCAGCGTGCTCTGGACGCCAATGAACCAGGGGCTGGTGTGTGTGTGTGTGTGTGTGTGTGTGTGTGTGTGTGTGTGTGTGTAGGGGGGGGGGTGGGAGAGCTGCATGCAGCTGACCGGGAAAACTCTTGCATGGCCGCTGAGCTGGCTTTGCTGGGAGAGACACCAGCGAGGGGCTTCGGAGGGCTCCAGGGATGGGCGTGCTGCTCTCCACGCTGCCCTCCCCTTTCTCCTTCCTGCCCCTGGGCCGCCCCTGGAAGGGGTCAGGCACTGGTTAGCGAGTGGAAAGTGGGGTGAGAGACAGGAGGGGTTAGAGAAGAAGTGGACTAGAGAAAAGAAGGCGGCCATCTCTCTCCATCTCCCTCTCCTCCCCCCCTACATCCTGCCCTCTCACCCCAGCCTCCCCTGGCCCCAGCCTCCCCAGCCTCCCCTGGCCCCAGCCTCTGCAGGAGAGAGACTTAATGCTAAATGGAGCCTTGGCTGTTGATCCACACCTGGCACTGGAGTTCTGGTTGTAGCAGCTTAAAATGCTCACAGGGCTGCCTTTGCCCAAGAAGGAGCAGAGCTTTCCTGGACCTGAGGGGTGCCATCCTCTGGCAGTGGAAAAGCCTCCCCTCTATGTAGTATAACAATTAGCAGAAAATAAAACTAAAGTTGCCTTTTGAGTTGACTTTACTAGTTGCATTTGCCCAACATACCGGTTAGGGTTTTAACTGAACCAACATCTGACTATTTGTGCACAGGAAAACACTAATAAATAGCTCCAAATTCATTTTCTTCTTGACTTTGGAATGCAGTATAAGGAATCAATGAGACCCAATTTATCTCCTTAAGGACAACTGGCCCAGACTCACATCAAAAGCTAAGCAAAAATTTTAAATTAAAAATCTCTGTGTCAATATAAGGTCTTATTATTAATTAACTGATGTGAATTTAACTTTCTCAGTGTCCTTCTATATCCAGGATCAGTGAAAAATGACAAAGCAGAAAGTTCCTGACAAGCTCCATCCTGCAGGCTCTTGGTCAGAGAGCCAGCTGTGTCAGTGTGGGGAAACTGTCGGAAAAGGGCCAGGGTAGCTATTTGGGGTCATAGGCACCATGCCCAGTCTCTGTGTCACATATTCTTTTGTTTCCTTGTTTAAAATATGAAAATTGCCAGGTGTGGTGGCACACACTTGTAATCCCAGTACTTGGGAGGCTGAGACAGAAGGATCACAGGTTCGAGCCCAGCCTCAGCTACTTAGTGAGGCCATCTGCAATTTAGTGAGACCCTGTTTCAAAATAAAAAATAGAAAATAGGGCTGGGGTGCAGCTCAGAGGTAGAATGCCCCTGGGTTCAATCCCCAGTACCACCAAAAAATAAATAAATAAAATATGAAAACTATTCTTAGATCATGGACCGTATAAAGACAATCTAGAGGACTGCAATTAGCCCACATGCCATAGTTTGCTGACCTGTGCGGTGTGTAGAAGCGCTGAAATGTTTAAATCCCTCACAGTGGGTCACTGAAGCTGAGAACACACACATGCTGTATGCCTGCACTGCCCAGTATGGTAATCGCTGACCACATGTCATGTTGTATTCAAATTTAAGTGAAATAAAACTTCGAAGTCAATTCCTCGGTCACACTGGCCACGTCACGTGCTCAGTAGCCGCCGTTGGCTACCGCGTCAGAGAGTGCAGACTTGGGGCATTTGCATGCGCTTGGAGGGTCCTACCAATGATGCCGCTCAAGCCCCACGTGGGGGTGCCTGGGCTGAGGGAGGGAGGAGACAGATGAGAGGTGGCGGAAGACAGGTCAAAGACTGGCCGCTACTCACATGTTGACGATGTTCTTGACGTTGAAGTTCTCCAGGGGAGCCTGGTCGGGGTCCACGCCCCGCTCGTCCTGGAGGACGATCTGCTGGAGGATTCGATCCAGGAGCTGCCACTGCTGGAAGTAGCCACCGTTCCGCTTGTCTGAGGGACAACAGGCAGCATGGCTGTGTGAGCCCCGGAGCCCCGGGCACCTCCCGCCGCCAGGTGACCAGTGAGCAGTGCCCCTCCCTGTCCACGGTGAGTGGTGTCCGGCTCATAGAAGAGGAGACTCACGAAAACTGTCACCTCTTGTTTACCTGCACCAATCTCTGAGTGTGCCGACCCTCAGCACATTTCTCTACTCCACAGAACGCTTCCCGGCTGCCTTTCTTCCCTCCTGGGACCCTCGCACACTAAGCTCTGGGAATGCAAATTGTGTCTTACATTATCTACAAAAAGCACCTGTTCTGAAATATTACCAATATCACCCAATAATGAAGTCTCCAAGGAATTTTTTTTTTTTAAAGATTTCAGGATTATCTACGTTATTGCTCTACAGAGAAAGATGAATGGAAACTAATTATGGGTGTGCACCAAAAGAACGCTGAAGTGGTTAAAGAAGTGGATCCAGGAAGATTTCTTGGAGGAGGTAACCTTGAACTGTAAGGCAAAGGCGAGCTGTGCCGAGCCTGCTCTTCCGAGACCCCACTCTCGTCCCTTCTCCTCGGAGCCTGGCTGGACATGGGATTCCCTCCCACACACTGGCTCTCCTTCCTTGGTGCTTGAGCCCAAGACTTCATCCCTCATGGCCACCAAAAGAAGTCGACCAGTGCATCCTGACCATGGAGTTCCACAAGCGAATTGGAAAATCATGTCTTCAAAGCTCCGTTGGGAGAAAGAATAAAGGGGTCCATTCACACTCCCCTCGGAACGCCAGACGGGAACCCCTGCGAGCAGGAGCAATCGGCTTTCTTGGGGCTCTCCGAAACTTGCATGAAGACCTCCTGGGCCGGGTTATGGGGGACTGATAGCTTCCTGGTCTAGCTGGTGGTCTCTGTCTTCCTTTCCACTCTTCCACCAACACTGCCTTGCTCAGGGGCAAGGGCGTCCACTGTCTCTTCACCCAGAGAAACAGATCGAAGCCAGGCTACTGGCTCGCAGAGACAGAGCAGGCCGCATCTAAAGCGCTGGCCTCAAACGGGAAAATTCTATCTGTATGAAAAGATCTTGTTCAGCCTCAGATCCAGCCATTGGAAAAGGCGAGACTGATGTGCCGCACCCCTCAGGTCATTCTGAGATCTCAAGGTGGTGAGCTACAGGACTTCACATCACGCCTGGCCCAGATTTGGCATGCAGTAAATAGTAATTATAATCGCCATCGCCGAGCCGAGATCATCAACACCCCCAAAACCACCCCTTTGGCGAGTCTGGCTGGGTTGACCGTGATGGTAGACCACACAGATTTCACAATATTTTGTTTTGTGAAAAGCTGAAGTCCCAAGTGCTGCCGTCGAAGCTCATTTCAAATCCCATTCTGAGGTGGCGATCGGTAGTTAGGTGGAATTGGCTCAATCACTGAGCACACCCGGATCTTAAGAACTTAGCCACCTGCTCTCTGAGGTGTGATCTGGCACGGGTAAAGAGAGGCGGCGGAGGCAAGTGTGTCAGGGTGGGCGTCAGCAAGGATGAGATGGAAGAGTGGACAAAAAAAAACTCTTTAAAGAAGAGCATGTGCATCGCACATCTGGGGTTCTCCTCCCTAAGCTGCTTTTTGGAGCTAAGAGGTCCTGGGTCACGAGCTCACAGAGAGCTGCTTACTCTGCAATGACCAACTACTTCTTGCTGAACTTGGATGCAGGAGTTGTTCAGGGCCAAGTTCTCAGCTCCTTTTAGGGGGGCAGTGGATGCCCTGGCCCCACGGGAGGGGTGGAAGGGGCCTGAGTTTTCAGGGCAAGTGTAGAGGGACACGGGGTCAGACTCACCAGCCTAGGGAGGTCCCCAAACCTCATGTCACCCTGCCCTGAGCGGGGGCTCGGGTGCACAGGCGAGCAGGGTGCGGGGCACTTACAGGGCATCTGCAGACAGTGATGCAGGACGGAGAGCAGGCAGGGGTAGGCCTCCGTGTGCTTCAGCTTCTTGTGGATTAGCTCGAACATCTGGGAAGCGCTCTTGGTGTCGATGTGGACCTGGGGAGTGGAGAGGACAGTGAGTGTGGGGGGGGGGCAGGCAGCAGAGGAAGAAGCAGGGAGGAGACCCTGTTCCCAGCCATCCTGCACCTTCTCTCAGGAGATCTTTTCTTCCCGTGCCTCTGGCTGAGGCCTAAAACAAAGACAGCCCGGCGTGGTGGTGCACGCCTGTAATCCCTGTACTTGGGAGGCTGACACAGGAAGGCAGCCTCAGCAAGTAGTGAGAATCTCATCAACCTTGTTTCCAAATAAAGAAATAAAATTAGGCTGGGGGGTGTATCCCAAAGATAGGATGCCTCTGAGCTCAATTCTTAATAACATACACACACACACACACACACACACACACACACACATAGGGCTGGGGATGTAGCTTGGAGGTAGAATGCCTCTGAGTTCAATCCCCAGTACCACGAAAGAAAAGAAAGAGGGAAAGAAAGAGAGAGAAGAGAAAAGGAGAGGTGATTGTGTGCAGGAACTGGCCCTCCTTGCTTCGGAGGACTTGACCTCCTCAGGGACAGACGTCCAGGTGTGACCCAACAGGTGAGGTCACCAAGACAGGCCATCACATCACCAGGGATTCAGAAGCAGGACCCGCCATGGGGTACCACCAGGGGCCCTGCTGACATGGGACCCCCCAGCTCAGGACCTGGAGCGGTCCTGGGGGGCTGCCTGGGACCCTACTGCAGTCACCCACTGCAATCACCCACCCCACAGGCTCCTCACCATGTCAAACCTCCGGGCTAGCTCCAGGTCATCCTCATTGCGGACCATCTCAAAGAAGTCTAAATGCCTAGAGAGAATGGGGGTGCAAAGAAAGCAGATGGTACAGCCAGACACCCCCGGTTGAGGGTTGCAGCCCTGGCCGCCCCTCCCCCACTGGCTAAATCCAAAAGCTTCAAGTAGGTGAGACTAAGATAAAACCAGAGAGAAGCCGCCTGGTGTGGGCCAACTCCCCATCCTTTATAAGAGCCATGACCTTCCTTCAGCGAGGTCAGCCCGGGGTCCTGCCACCTTAGGTCAGCCTGTCTCAGTCTGCTGGCATCGTGGGCTCCGTTGTGGTTGGCTGTGGGGCCTGTGTGCTGCAGAATGTTCGGCAGCATCCCTGACCCCCACTAGAGTCAATAAGGCACCCCCAAGTGTGTCTCCGGCATTGCTGAGTATCTCCTGGGGGATAAGTCACCCTCAGTCAAGCACTACTGCCCTGCTGTGTCCTCACACTGTCTGAGTCAGCTCTCAAAGCATCTCTCCCCTGAACACACCAGCTTGCTCCATCTCAAAAGAATGCAGCCTCTTGTCGTCCTTAAAG
>PVLC010009489.1:10889-53985 GCA_004027655.1 Graphiurus murinus
CCCCCCCCCCCCCCGTGTTCGCAAATGTCCCCAGGGGGCAGTGCTGGCATAACACTGAGTAACACTGGTTCACCTGTCCATGAGCTCAGGAGATTAGCTCAGGTCAGCAGACGGGATAGCCGAAGGCACAGCTGCCCCCCCATACACACACATACCTGCCCCTGAGTCTGCTGGGTATGGCAGGCGGTCCCCAATGGGAAGAACGGCCTCCCAAAGCCCTGAGCACACTGCCCTGAGTCCCTGTCCCAGCACGTCTGCAGCGGGGCTGGGGGGCTGGGGCCTTACTTGTCCAGGATGGCGTTCTCGTGTTGCCGGAGTTTGTCAATCACAGGCTGTATCCCCAGCATCAGGAACTCGTACCGTAGATGTAGACGGAACTCCAGATTGTCCTGGGGGTCACCGGGGTAGGACCAGACCCGTTAGCTGGTATCCGGTCCACAAGAGTCCCCCGTGAACCCTGGGCGCCACTGCAGCTGCAGCCCTGCCTCGCTGGCAGCAAACTCGCCCGGAACTGCTTCAGGCCTAGAGGCCCAAGGAAGGCCAGAGGGAGGAGCAGCCTGCAACCCATTAGGTTTCCCTCCTCACTTCCTTCTGCCCCTCACCAGTGTTCTCCTGGTCTCCGGCATCAAAGGCCAGTGTTGTAGAGCGGGCGAGAACACGAGCTTTGGAGCGGCTGGGTCTTGGTTTAAATCCCTGCTCTCCTGCTTCCTGGTGCTGGGGCCCTAGCAAAGCCCTAGTTTCGTTGTTTGTAAAATTGCCATAACATTATTTACCTTTTGGGGGAGATTTTCCTAAAAACTACCTGGTGTGGCATGACTACCATCGATCAGCACGGATGACAGCCATAGTTTCTGGTAGTGCCATAGGTGACGCTGGCATCTTAGGGATAGAGTATTCCCCCAGCCCACCTTTCCTAACTCAGTCATCAGGACTAACTGCAAACAAGGCATGCTAGCAGGAAAGAGGGGAGTAGACATCATTAGCTTGTTGCCCTCGCCCCTTTTGTCCTTCGAGTTGACCTTGACAGGGGCATCTGGTTGCCTTAGAATTTAGGGGGTTCACTGGATCTTCAAGTTCTTCTAATGTTACTGTCTTAATGTTGTCAGAATCCCATTCTGACCCCATAGCAAGAGAAACTAGAAGTCACTTCTCCTAACAGAAGGTGCTAGAAGAACATGATTTCAACCTAGAAATCAATCCAGAAGCAAGACTCTAGAAAGAAAAACCAAAACTTATCTTCCTTCTATAAGCAACACCCACCACCCCCCCTTTGCCATCCCCAGCCAGCCTTGCCAGGGATGCATCCATGACACACTTCATGAATGATACTACAGCTACAGGAAACTCTCAGGAGCCCTCCCAGGTTTAGCTAAAAAGAGCTAGACACAGTGGTGCACACCTGTAATCCCAGCTGCTCGGAAGGCTGAGGAAGTTCAAGGCCAGCCGGGGCAACTTAGTGAAATCCTACCCCAGAATAAGAAGGGCTGGGGAACAGAGCACCACGGTAGAGCGCTCCTGGATTCCCTCCCAGTACCACCAAAATTAAATCAAATAAAAAAGAGTATGTAGGGAAGCAAAGCCTAACTGAGTCCTCACTTGCCATTCTAGAGAGCTACGGCTAAGCCAGACCGTGCGTGACAGGCAGCCCGGGCCAACACGGTGCGGCCCTTGTGACAGCGAGGCTCATGGCGGGACACTCTTTCTTGGTCCCAGAGAAGGAGGCGAGAGGTTCTAAAGATGACGTGAAGATTACAGTGGTGGTGGCGGCCACACCAGCCAAGCGGCTGGCCCTTCTCTCTGTCACCTCCCAGGACCTGCTCCCCCCCACACCCTCGACCCCGGGCCCAGAAAGTGCAGGGAGAGCCAGGGTGCGGAGCGGGGCCTCACCTCCCCCGCGCCGGCGTTGAGGACGGCGTTGATGAAGGACATGATGGCTGTCTTCAGATTCACTTCGTCCCGGTAGCGGCCCAGACTTCGGTCTAGCTCGTTCAGCAGGGTCTGGAAGGAAAAGCAGGACAGGGCGGGAGACGGGGGCTGGGGATCCCGCAAGAACCACCTCTGCCCCTTTGCTCCTGAAGTTCCTAGGGGTCCCCCCATTCTCTCTGCCCAGCCACGTGTCTCCAGCTTATCTCAGGCCACCCTAGACCTCGCCCTGACCAAGAAGCCACCTTTGCCTCTGCACACGGGTCTCAGCTCCGCCCGACTCAGCCCTGGGGCTCAGTTTCTATGGCTGGGCAGGACGCCAGGGCTGCAGGGCTGCTTTCTAACCCTGTGCAGTTGATGCCTGTGTCTACTTCCTGTCCAGCCCTCTGACAGCATGGGTGCTCCCTGCTATCTCTCTTAATTCTTGCATGAAGGGTCGAGGGCTACTTTCTGACCAGAACAGGTGCTCAAAAATGCATGATGTTAGACTGAGCAAATTGCCTCTTCTGCCCATAAACTGTAGAGCTTGGCTCCTCAATTCATATCCATTGAGATCTACTCTGTGTCGGGTACAACTGTGCTAGACAACTCAGAAATCGGTCCAGAAGCAGGCTTCTAGAAAGTTCTAGAAAGAAGAGCCAAAACTTGCCCTATTCCCATAAATGACCCTCCATTGCTCTGAGGCATCCTCAGCCAGCCCAGCCGGGGATACGTCCATGACACATGTAAGCGTGGCCCCAGGATTCAGGCCTAACATCTTGACCCCACTAACTGCACTCAATTCAATTCTTGACTGAGCCCTCATCACCAGCGGGGTGCTGGGCTCAGAGATGGAGGGCCACAAGAACGAAGCAAACCGATATCCCAGCCGCCCGGAACTCACAGGCCAGTGGGGACAAGCCCATCTTCCCAGCCACACCTAGGACTCCAGGGGCCTCGGCCAGAGCCCTCCGGTCCCCAGGCCTCTCTCCTTCCGCAGCAGAGCACAGCCCCCACGATGTCTTCTCTACGTCCATGTCCCGCCGGGTCCCTCTCGCCCGGCTGCACTCCTCACCTGGAAGCGCGTCCGCTCCGCCGCGTACACCTGGTAGTGGAGCATGGCCTGCAGCACCTTCTTGTGGCCCCCGGGCACCAGGCACACGGCGCCCAGGATCTCCAGCACGGCCACCTTGGTCTTGCTGTTCTCGGTGCGCAGGCTCTGCGCGATGGTGCTGATGGCCTCGGGCTGCGCCAGCACGTGCGCCCGGCCCTGCGAGTTGTTCATCAGCGCCTTGATGCAGCCGATGAGGGAGGTGTGGATGCGGCTCTCGCAGGTCGCGTGGTCCATGCTCCGGAGGAAGTTCAGCAGACAGGTCAAGCCCTCTAGCTCGATGAAGCGGGTCACAAACCTGCCGGGCAGAGCCCAACGCAAAAAATAAGGGTCTTCTGCATTTGCATATCATTCTTTTACAGTTTGCAAATAGCTACCCTGTTGCCCGTGTACCAGTGTGTGCTGTCTGCTTGGTTCATCTATGAAGCTTACCCAAAGCACTGAAATCCTGTCATCCTTGCAGAAAACTCACATTTTGTTTGCATTTTAAGCACTGTGCCCTTGAATACCAGTAACTGTCGGTAGTGTAACTAAAATGGGATGTAGGTGAGGACATGATAATAATTGTTACAGCCGGTAAACCTGAAGGCTCATCTTCAATGAGAATGAGAAATTAAGAGAATTATTGGCAGATGACAAGGACTTCCATATAGGAGGTCATCGGGCTCGCTGAATCAAGGGTCAAGGCTGGGGATCTCCACTTCAGAGGAGTCTTAAGAAAACAGCAGAGTCTATCTTGGCTGTCAGCAGAAAACATTGAGACCCTCTCGGTGCAGCGCTTCTTAACCTGGAGTGTGTGTTCCCCCCTAAAGGGTCTACAGACTTGGAAAAGAGAATTACATTTTTATTTTTAATAACCTCTGGCTGAAATTTCGCATTTTCTCCAACAACGAATGCAGGCTATAAATGGGAGTGCCATTAGCAGAACATGTGGCTTTGTCACCCAAAGAAACCACCGCTCTTCTCATGTCAGACTATAGTGGTTGCCGGCGGGCCAGAGTATCATTTGCGTTCATCGATTCTTCTGGAGTGTGGTGGTTTCCAGACCCGCTGCCAGCTCTCGCTGTAGAAGGCATGACGAAGCATTCTTATTGCTACTTCATGCATTTTTAATATTTGGTAGCTGTAGTTTAATTGAATTGGCTTATTTTAACCCTCTATTTATTTCATTTTATTTTTCCAAACATCATTTCTGAGAAGCAGTCTGTAGGTTTCATCTGGGTGCCAGACTCCATGGCAACACATAGAAAGAAGGTTTAGAATCCTTGATTTAGTGGAATAGTAATTAACAATCTAGGATATGGCCATAAATTGAGCTTAGGGAACACCATATTTAATTAATATGTAAATTTATGTACATATCTTATATTGTGCAAATATGCTTAGAACAATAGAAAAATATACTCTCATTAAGTTAGCAGCAGGTAATTTGTTACATTTTCTATGATATGCTTTTTTGTATTACACAAAATATCTACAAGGAGTATGTGTGTGACTTTGTAATCTGAATTTTATTCAGGGAAATTAAAATGAATTGTGGTGTGATGACCCTGTCAAGCTCCCCTCAACCTCTTTGATTCATAGCCATCTCCTGCTTTCCTGCATCTCCTTCTCAGACTAACCCCGTCCCGTCAGAGGGACACTGGGAATTAGGAGGCTTCTAGCCTCCTGGTGGTTCTGCCTTTAGGCTCCCGAGAGAGGTCGTGAGCTCGGTTAGGACCCCACCCACACACCCCTCAGCTGATAAATGTTAAATAACTACCTCTCTGGGGAATGAACAAAGCAGGAGGAGGCTCATGGTACCATTTCTACTTCTATGATCGAAATACTCCTGGCAGAGCTGATTTCAAGCCACCCACATGATCTCATTGGATGTGGTATTGGAAAGAGAAACAGGATTCAATCCCCACTAAACGGTATTTCCACCATGCACATACAATGGGAGTAAACCCAAGAGCGTGCCCAACAGCAAAGGACCTATGTAATAGTAAAATGTTAGAAAAAGAATTAGGCTGCCAGGCGTGGTGGTGCACGCTTATAATCCCAGTACTTGGGAGGCTGAGATGGGAGGATCTGGGTTTGCAGCCAGCCTCAGCTATTTAGTGAGGCTCTCCCCAACTTAGTGAGACCCTGTTTCAAAAATAAAGAATAAAATAGGGCTGGGGGGGGGTGTAACTTGGAAGTAGAATGCCCCTGAGTTCAATCCCCAGTACCGCAAAAAAAGAAAAAGAAAAAGAATTAGGTAATTAGAGAGAGATACATTTCAAGTATTGCTTTTGATCTAACTTATTCAACCCTAGGTTTCCACAATTTAAATTTTCATCAAAGCTATGTTTAACAACTGGTTTGCAAAACTGCTAGAGATGTAGTAGTCGCCTCTTGCCAGCCGGTACGAGCTAGTTCCAGCACGCCGGTGTGCAGAGGGAAGGCAAAGGGTGCTTCGTGGCTCTTGGTCCTCTCTGGGTCCTGCACTCTGTGGTCCAGGCCATCCCCTGCTCAGAGGCGGCCAGATCTCACCTGGTGACCCTACCCTGCCCACCCCCCCCCCCGTGGTTGGAGTACTCTGCCCCTGCCCCCTGCTTCTCAGGAAGCCCTTTCCCACACACCTCAGCCCTCTGGCCATTGTGTTCTGCTCTCCTCCCAACACCCAGTGCCTGCTCTCCATCCCGCTCTGAGTGCCTCAAAGGCCGAGGCTTGCTCAGTTTTCCTGCCCACGCCAACAGCCTCCCAGCAAGCCGGGAGAGAGGAGCAGACTTGGCCAGGGGCGCAGCGAGGGGCAGGTCACCGCCCAGGGCTTGGGGCGTCAGGGGACCGAGTGGGCAAGGGCCAGGATGACTCGGGGAGGGAAACCGACAGGGTCACCTCATGGGCTGGGTCCGCAGAGCCGTCTTCAGGTCTTCCACCACTTGGTTCCTCATCTCCGTCTCCTCCTCATCAAAGGCATACAGGCTCTGCATCTGAGGGCCACAGGGAGAAGGACGCAGGGGTCACACCGGGCCGCCTGTCCCCCAGCCTCGCCTGACGGGATGGCTTCCTAAGACAGAGGGTCCGAGAGGACCCAGGTCCTCATACAGGACTCTCCTTCCCTCATCTGTGAAATGGGAGAACTACCGCTCGAGGCTATTCCCCAAGCCTGCGTGATGGGTTAATAGGTGTTTAAATGGTTGGGGGACCCTAACGGTCCACAGAGGAAGGATGGACGTGGATAAGATCTCGGGAATGACCAGAAAGCTCTGGAGCCTCCGTGAGCAGGTGCTGTGGGAATCTAAAGCACGGCTTGGTGGCAGGGGTCACTCTCCACTCTCCCCCGAGGCCTGTCCAGGCGGGGGCGGGGGCCACGCACCGCAGCCATGGAGTTGATGCGGTCAATGTAGTAGTCGGGCCAGCTGGTCGCCAGTCTGTTGGGGTCCTCCTGTTCCTGGAATGAGAAGAAGGACAGTAGGGACCAAGCAGCCCGCAGGCCAGGCCCAGGCGGGAGATTCTGAGCTCCATCGGAAGTCTGCGGAGGAAAGGGTGCAGTGCCCAGCCCTGCCCACAGGGTGGGACTTGGAGGAAGGTGCAAAGTCAGTCCAGGCCTCCACTTCCTCCCTGGTAAAATGCCATCAATTCTCATGACCAGTGAGCGACAGGGGCAGAAACTACGCAGGTCGCGGTGTACACGTCCAACAGACAACAGGCACAATTTTTAAAATATCCTTCTCCCCTGCTCTAACTGTTTGGCCTATGTTGGATAAAGTATAATTTTATGACTATTGAGTCTAATAGGAATGTGTGCTTATATTTTGTACATCTTTCACTTTTCTTCTAATAGGACAGAGAGAGAGAGAGAGAGAAAGAGACAGAAATAGAGAGAGAGAGAAATAGAGAGAGAGAGCCTTCCAAGGCCCTGGGTTCTAGAAGGGCTCAGGGGCTCCTCCTAGGCCTTGATTTACTCACTGTCAAACTTTCCAGAATGAGGGATTGTGCAGCAGAGACCTTTGGCCTGGCCCTCAGGCCCCGAGAGAAAGGCTCAACTTTTCCCCTCCTGGGGCCCAAACTGTGGAGCTCAATAAATATTCATGTCGCCAGAAAGGTGGAAATCCGGCCTTCTCCAGCCAAGTGGCTCTGCGCGACACACGTCCTGCTTGCTCCTGTCCCTGTGCCCTGGTCACCTGGCTGGCGAATCTCCTGGCTCCAAGTCAGCAGGACTCACTTCATTCAGATCCTGCCCCTGGAGCCCCTCTGCAGGGGGCCCTGTGTCCCTCCACTCTGGCCACTTGAATGTCACTGCTTCATTTCACAAAAGCCAAGGTTTAGAGCAGTGGGGAAGCAGCCTTGCTCAGGTCTTTGGACTCCACGTGGCTTTATGTATTAGAATCGTCATGACTGAAGGGCAAACGTTTTGTCTTCCGTCCTGGGGGTGTAGGGGGGGACTCACAGCAGCAAATATTCCTTTCCTGCATTAGCTGGCTCGTCACTATCCATCCCATGCGTGTGCATTTAATGCACACCTACTGGATGCCAATCATTATTGAGGCCTGACTGTACTGAGGAAAAAGCCATTCTGTGTCCAGAAACGGGCGAGGATGCTCTATTGGTAGAACTGTGTAGACCGAACCAGGAGAGGCGTCCAACCCAGAAGGCTGTAGGGGTAGCTCAGAGGACTGGGTTGACTTAATGAAGACTCTTAGGCTAAGACGGAGAGGAGGGTACTATAGACAGGAACTACCATGTGGGAAGGCAAAGAGGTCTGAGCGTGCATAGGGAAATCATACACAGTTTGGTTTGGAAAGTACTGAGAGACGCCCTTATACTTCAGTAAGTCTTTTAACTGTATAAGAGGTCGACTTAAGAGGGTTGCATAGTGATCAACTCGGAAAGGAAAGAATCATGATATATGATTAATTATGCCCAAAATTTATTTTCTCCCTCCCCCTTTTCCTTTCTTCAGGGGCTTGAGCTTTTTTTAAGGTCTGCTTTTCTTGCGATGAAATTCACAGACACAGAACCTCATATTCTGCAGGCTCTTAATACAATGTTTTGTGGTGTGTGCAGCCCGTGCATCTTATCACAGGGCCTTGGATTCTGTCCTTCTTCTTCCCAGCAGTCCGAGGTTCTAGCCTGGTCAGCTGCCACGGCTGACCAGGTGACTGGCTTAGTCTGCTGCCTCTCCAGGCCTTGGAAGCCTTCTGTGTAGAATGAAGGCCCCGACTCAACCGCTCTTGAGTTCCTTCCCACTCTGAATGGGTGTGTGACTCAAATCCTTCCATTTTATAAGGTTGGCCTGGCTCAGTATGGAGACTGGACAAATGTCCTGACCACGCAGAGTGGACCGTGAAGGAGGGGCAACTTGGCCCTGCCGGGGCCTGCCTGTCTTCTCAAGGAGGATGCAGGAATAAGCAGGCCCTAACCCCCCGGTGTCTGTACTCTGGGGGGAGGGCAGGAAAGGCATTGCAACCCAACTCTGAAACATGGGAGGGCAAAAGGAGAGGGGGAGGGTGGGTCAAGGAGAGCAAAAGAGGGAGCGAAAAAAACAGGCAAGAAAGAGAGAGACAGAAAGAGAAAGAGATGAGCAAGAGGGATGCAGAGTTGGAGAAAGCAGAGAGAGAGAGATATCAGATCTGGTTAAGCCTGCCTGGAGTCCACCCGCCCCTGTCTAGGAAGGCCCGCAGGCAGGAGACCCACAGCAGCTTTAAATGAACAAAAAAAGAAAAAGGGAACCAGGAGAAAAATGAGGGCAGATGTGAGACCCGTCACCTGGAACAGGCCAGAGGCTAAGAACCCCAAAGAGGCACCCCACCTCCACCCCTGCAAACTGACTTCCAACACACAACACAGCAGTTCCCGGGACACCTGGGCTGTGCACACACACACACACACACACACACACACACACCTGCCTGGGAGCAGGCACGAGAAGGAGCACAGACTTCTCACTCTGGGGCTCTCTGACCCAGCCTCACTCCTGGCATCTGCTTAAAGGGCTTTCAAAAGAGAACCCAAATTGCCCCACGTGTAAGCCCACGAGGACAGGAATTTTTTTTTTTTCTATTTCCTCCTTTACTGCTATTCCTCCAAGACCTACAAGAGGCCTGACCATCCGTTGAATGAATGAGGTGAAGACATCAAAGCTGGCCCCTGCAGCGGCCCCGGGAAATGGGAGAAGGGGTGTCAGAGAGACACACCTTCTTCTTGCTGCAGTAGATCTGCCATTTCTTCTCAGGGGGCAGTGCAAACACAGCCTCCCGGTTTTTGTCAGTGAGATCCAATTCATCCTGTGAAGATAATGAGAAAAGAAACACAGCTGAAACTCAGGAACGGCTGAGATCAGACTATCCCGCCCTACAGGAAACTGCAATGTCCGAAAACCTATCCCCCAGCCTACTGTCTTTCTCCCAAAGAGCAGCAGAGACATGCTGCGGCACCTTTCCTACTAGAAACACAGCCCCTGGCCTCTCCCCAGGCAAGCCTGCACTTCTGCCCACGCTGGCTGCCTTACTTCTTGTCCCCCCACCGTGTCTCAGCAAGCTCCCCCTCCTCCTGCAGGTCTCCCTGTCTCCAGCCTGTCTCCTGTACGCTTCCCTGCTTGCTCTCTGATCTTCTTGCCCAAGATTTCTTGTCTGCCTGTCCTTGTCCTTCCTAAGCTTTCCAGCACCGTAGGTCAAGGCCTGACGGAGAAAGGAATCATCTACAGAGCAGGTCCTGCCTCTCGCTGGGATCCTGGCCCCATCCTTCAAGCCGGCGTACCCTTGGAGTCTCTCGCCTGGAAGTCCTCTGGTTCCCTCAGCCTCAGCGTGGGCCCCAGCATGGGCTGGGAAGAGCTGGCGAGGACCAGGGGCTGAGCAGTGTCCGAAGACCACTGGCCTGCTTCCCAGGGAAGGGAGAGCCAGCCGGAGGTGGTCCCGCCACCCACAGGACCACTGAGACAAGGCCGTACACGGCAAGGCCTCGGCTCCCTCCACTGCGCCACACTTTCTAAGGGGTAGAACTGGGGACCTTCTGAGGTCATTATATTTGGGGGTCACTCTAGAAGTAGTTTACGGTGACTTCTTAGGTTTGACTGTGCTGGGTGGCTTCCAAGTAGCTCCCGTTTTGAAGCTTCTAATCCTGTAGCTCATGAGCAATTCCAGGGCTCATCAAAGAAATAGTTAATGGGCCAAGGGAACATAGTATGCTTCTCAACTCGACTGCAGGCTTTTTAAAAAAATCAATAGCAGCCGAGCGTGGTGGCACACACTTATAATCCCATTACTGGAGAGGCTGAGTTAGGAGGATCTGGGTTTGCCGCCAGCCTCAGCTACTTAGTGAGGCCCTCCGAAACTTAGTGAGACCCTGTTTCAAAATAAAGAATAAAAAATAGGGCTGGGGTGTAGCTCAGAGGTAGAATGCCCCTGGGTTCAATCCCCATTACCACACACACAAAAAAAAATCAATAGTAAAATTCACATTAGGACAATGAGATAGAATATTACTAACCTTTATATTTTCGAGTATGATAATATCTCAGGACATTTAAGGATCTTAAATCTTAATATCTATAATCTTTTCTCTAGACTTTAATTCAAAGGAGAACATTTAAAACTTTCGCCTAGATTAGGACTGTCAGGTGTGAGCAGCATGTATTAGAAGGATGTTCTAGTCTCATTTAAAAAGTAAGAAGAAATGCATGAAGTTAATTTTAATACATTTTGTTTCAACTAATACGCCTATAACATGATCATTTCAACATGTAATCAAATCAATGTTAAACATTACCAGTATGATATTTTACTTTTTTTCCCAACTAAGTGTTCCAACTCTGCTGTATACTTGACATTTATAGCTCATCTCAGTTCCGACTAACCAGGAGCCACTCGTGGCCAGCGGTTGTCATTCAAAAAGTACATATAAAGCTGGGTGTGGTGGCGCACGCTTGTAATCCCAGCATTCGGGAGGCTGAGACCTGAGGATCCGGGTTCAAGGCCAGCCTCAGCTACCTAGTGA
Source organism: Graphiurus murinus (assembly GCA_004027655.1). NCBI lineage: Eukaryota > Metazoa > Chordata > Mammalia > Rodentia > Gliridae > Graphiurus > Graphiurus murinus. The sequence continues at coordinate 21,865 of PVLC010009489.1, forward strand.
GGCACTCCACAACTTAGTGAGACTCGGTTTCAAAATAAAGAATAAAAAATAGGGCTGGGGGTGTAGCTCGGAGGTAGAATGCCCCTGAGTTCAATCCCCAGTACCACACACACAAAAAAAGTACATATAACTATTATTGAAAATAATGCCCCTCAAGTTCACCTGCCTTCTACAGATTTAGTGCCAAAAAAAGATTCTGTCTTGGAACTGCTGTCTACATATCCTGGGAAAATGTCCTTGGTCAAAACTCCCAGGAGCCCTGTTTGAGAATCCCTTTCCATCATTAGAATTAGAAAATGAAGAAAAATGACAGTTAAGTGCCCTTAACCTTTATTTCCCAGCCCAAACTCTGCCCCCCCTCCTTTTTTTTTTTTTTTTTTTTTTTTTTTTCGGTACTGGAGATTGAACTCAGGGGCATTCTACCTCCAAGCTATACCCCAGCCCTATTTTTTATTCTTTATTTTGAAACAGGGTCTAAGTTGTGGAGGGCCTCACTAGGTAGCTGAGGCTGGCCGCGAACCTGGATCCTCCGGTCTCAGCCTTCCCAGTACTGGGATTACAAGAGTGCGCCACCACGCCTGGCTAACTCTGCGCCTTTTCAATCTTGTTCCTTTTCTTAAGGTCCTTCCCCTTCCCACCAATCCATGCTCTAATTCCTAGCAACTGATGCTAAAGACCCTGCTCTAATTCAACGTTGGCTTCCTCCAGGAAGCCTTCCTTAGGCCTTTCCAGACAATCCTCCCTTCCTGAACTGCAGAGCAGTTACATTCCACCTTGTATCCTGTTTATTTATGCACCTGTCTTTTCTAGGGATAGTCTCCATTTCGGCACCAGTGGGCATTTCTTGGTGGGTCCGCTCAGCCCAATGTTAACATTATTACCCCTTACTCCTTATTGCGCTATTTCCTGGTTGCTTCAGCAAGCCCGCTTTGGGGCAGTCCCTCGGCTTCAGTCCATGCCCCCTCCCTTGACACTCTCTCCTCTAGCCGGCTTCAAATGTTACAATCCCTTGGGGCCCCTCGCCATGCCCTTGTCTTCACTCCCTCTGTGACTTGCGCTAGACGAAGCTTCCTCAGCCACTCACAAGGACTTAAGTACTATGCCAAACCCTTGCAAGCTTGCATCTCCGCCTCACCAGCTTCCTGAGCTGTAGACCCTGAGACTGAACCGCCTCCAGCGCCTGTCCACTTGAACGCTCTTCAGAGTTCTCACATACTTATGCCGGGCACTGTCAACGTTCTTAATGTTTATTCGCTTATTTGAAACATGTGACAGCCCTTTTACACACAAAGAAAGGGACACACAGAGAGAATATGCAGATCGAGTTCGTCCTCCCAGCCCCTAGACCTGAGCCTCCTCCGGGTCGCCTGCGCTGTAGAGGATCCCAGCATCCAAACAGCGACTCTCTCAGCAAGCTCCTCACTGGGGGAGCTTCCTGGGGCCTGTTGTCTTCATTCTAAATCACTCTGGGATCTTCCCGAAAGACTCCATCCTCACCAACACTGTCGTCTAAACCCCCATCGTCTTTAGCTTGGCTTCCTACCATGGCTCCTGGGAGCGACACAGACCCCTTCTTCAACAGGGCACCCTGAATGCTCTTCTAGAAGGCACACTGGATTCCCTGGAAGCCTTCGGTGGCTTTCCACTGCCCTTAGGTCCTGAACCTCAAATGCTTAGTTATTCTGGATATCACTGTGCCCCCCAAAAGACTCAGCCCTTTTCTGACCTGCAGCTCTCCTGGGGACCCTCTGTCATTGTTCTACCCTCTCCTTCACTTATTTGACCTCACTCTGCTTTGGGGACTCAATGGAAATGTCACGACTGCACAGAAGCCCTTGAGGCCTCCCTGCTTAGAATGACGTTCCCTGCCAGACACCCCCGGGGCCCCCTGGAATGCTCTCTGTTCTGACACTTAACCAGCTGGCCGCTGCTCTTCAAGGTCCGTCCTCCTGCTCCAGAGGCAAGGCCCTGTCTCCCAGGTCATCTCCGCCTCCCCAGGACCCCACAGGGCCCAGATCCTGCAAGTAACTCCAAGAAAGATCTTTCATTTGATCGATACCTGACACCAGCCTGCTCGCAGGCAAGATTTCACTGACTCATTCTTGCTTTTACTAAAGTGTCTTGTGAGGGTTCTGCCTACCAAAAATGCTCAGTAAATAATTGTTGAACAAAAGAGCCAAAAAAGAAAAAATGGGGGGAGGGACATCTCTCATCACAGCCTTCTTTCAAAACTCACACACTCTGTTCAGGAGAACAGCCCTGCCTAACGCCAGTGAGCTCCAGTGCTCTTCTACACTAGCAAACGCTTGTCCCTTCGTCCCATTCGGGTGACATGTATAAGCTTGGCCTCCCCCCGCCGTGGCATGGCCTTGCCCTTTGAAAGGCTGGGCTGCCTTCGCAGATACAAGTGCAAAACCGCCTTCCAAACCTCGCACTCTGCTTTTCTACTGGCGTGACCCCTGGCCCCACGCGAGAAGGCACAAGCCAGAGCCAGGGGTTGACGACTGCGGGCGGTGTCTCTGCGCCAGCCTGCAGGCCTGGGGCCTCTCTCGATGTGCAGGCTTTGTCTCTCCCAGAGCCCGCCAAAGAGAGGGGCCAGGCTTCCTTCCTGCTCTGTGTCTTTATCATCCAGTCTGAAGTTTCACACCATGGCGGCTTCTCGCCAAGGCAGGCTGAGGTGCTGGTCTAAATAGGCACTGAAAAGAGTTGGGAAGGCCTGGTGCCTGTGTGGTTGACAAAGTTGTGACCTGGGTGGACGTGGGATGCAGTGTTCCCAGACCTGGACCAGCTCCCAGGCACGGTGCAGGCGTCTCCGCCTCCATATTTGAGCTAATGGACCCTGTTCTGAGACGCCTGGCGTCTGCCTATAGAATCCCACTGTGGCCCTTCTTCCTGTCTGCGATTAAAAGACCCCAGGAAAGGTCAAAAAAGCAGGAGAAAGCTACCAAGAGTTCTGGTGTGGAGACGCCTCACTGCCTTGTTTCACAAAACCCTGGAAACCCCACGTGGTCTAGAATCCAGTGGGGATGGGGACCATGGTGGGCGTCCATCCCAGGGAAAGACTGTTTCCTCCCAATAGCCGAGGCATTTCGGGGGCTTGCCTCGGCCCCCGGAGAAGTGTTAAGAGGGGCTGGCACACTGGTGCCTTGCCCTTGCCACTCAGCTCGTCCCTCCCCCCTCCTTCCGCTGTCCCCCGCCCCCCCCACACACACTGACCACCAGCTCTGCGAAGCGGACGTTAAGCTCCTCGGCGTTGGGGATGGGGCTGGGGAACTCGGTGTACTGCAGAGGGTGGTTGTCCCGGAGGTTGATCTCGGGCAGGTCACTGCCCCCAAAGCAGCAGAGGAAGCCCAGGCCATGGCGGCTCCTCTTGCGGGGGGCCATGGTCACTGCAGGCGGGGCGCTCCGCAGGCAGATGCCCTAGGTCCTCATTGTGCTCTAGGAGGAAGAACAGAAAGCATGGGGGGGCAGGCATGTCAGCCCGACGGGTATGTGCACAGGTCCCCCTGCCTTCCCAAGCTGTCAGGAGCTCGAAACCCAGGCGCCAAGGTCCCCTCCCTCCTCCCTCAGCATCCCTGCCGCCTCCAGCTCCTTCTCTCCAACACACTCTGACATCCCGTCTCCTGGGGAGAAAGGACGGCCGTGGCCACAGCACGTGACTCTAGGTGATCAGAGCTGGCGCCCCTCTGACTCTCTGTGACTGCGCCGATGGGATCCGGATCCCTGTCCGCTGGCAGATCAGTTTCCAGCAGGGTTCACCCATTTGACGCCTTTGAGAGTGCGGGGAGGACTCCTCTAAAGGTGTGGTCCAGCGAGGGCGTGGCAGAGCCCATGGCAGAGCCCGTGGCAGAGCCCGGGCCAGGCCCTCCAGAGGGGCGGAGGACTGGGCACTTCTGAGACCTGCTCGGGTTTGGGGTTGTTTTGCTTGTGTGTTAGACTCCAGCATTGTTATGGGTGGATGTGGAATGTCCCCTAAAGAGCTCATTTATGGATATTCGGGTTGATAGAGTTAAATCGTGAGAGCGGTAATCTCAGCAGTGCACACGTCCATTGTAATGGTTTTACCTGGATGGGGGCTTGGGCTGGCAGCGTGTGGCTGGATAAGCTGGGTCCCTGGGGCTGCGGCCGTGAGGATTATATCTGGTTCCTCCTCCCCTCCATCTCTCTCGCTTCCGGCCCCCAGGATGTGAGGAGCGCAGCCTTGTGCCCTCCCTCTCTCCTCTTCCCACCGCATGCCCTGAGGTGTGCAGTCTTTGGCCTCACGTGGACTGAGCCCCCAGATTTCCAAGAAAACCCAAGAGCAAATAACTCTTCCTCTAAGGTACATGGCCAGTCTTCGATTACAGCAAGAAAACCCGTGAGCAAATAAACCTTCCTTCCTACATAGTCAGTCTTAGATTATAGCAGTGAAAATGTCGAAGACAGGCGAGTTTGGACGAATGTGAATCATCAAGGCAATGGTCTAGAAGGAGGCAGTTGCCCTCGGCGGCCACCAGGGGGAGGCATGAGCGCGGACCCTGGGGAGGGCAGGGAGCTGATGCTCGGAATGATGTTAACATGTCAGAGGCAACCTGGCCGGAGGATCTGCTTTTCCTACCAACCAGGAACAGCGGGCACTGCTCCGGCCAAGAGACTGGAACTGAGGGACATCCAACCTGTGGGCGGTGGCTGGGGTCTCTGGCTTGCCACTGGGGGAGCTGAGCTCAGCCATGGGCAGCAGGAGGACACTGCCCCAGTCGTGGGTGCCACATGACCTTGAGACAGGTGTCCTGGTTTCTAATCAGGCGTCAGATCACCTGGAGAGGCTCAGCAGTGAGACACAGACTCAAGCCCCAATCTCTGCCCCACCAGATTTGCCCCACCCCATACTAACAAAACTTAAGTTTTTAAGCCTAAATATAGGGCTTTTTATTTCTGGTAGTACAGATTAAACCCAGAGGCATTCTACTTATGAGCTATACCCCGCAGCCCTACTTTTTGTTCTTTATTTTTGAAACAGGGTCTCACTAAGTTGTGGAGGGTCTCACTAAGTTGCTGAAGCTGGCTGCAAACGTGCGATCCTCCTGTCTCAGCCTCCCAAGTACTGGGATTACAAGCATGTGCCACCATGCCCGGCTCCAGGATTTTGTTTTTATCTTTGTTGAATCATGTTGGTTTGGGGGTCAAGATATTTTTGAGTCTTGAATCTTAGCTGTTTCTCTCAGATTCAGATCTCTAACAGATTAGAATGCCTCCGTGGCTGCCACCCACATCACTGCCGAAAATGGAGACTGCGACAAGGACAAAGACCCCAACGACCTGGCAGCCCTGTCTCAGTATGCCATAAAACTATTCATTAAAACCTTCAGGAAGATAGGTGTGGTGGTGCACACCTGAAATCCCAGTACATGGGAAACTGAGCAGATTCACAGCCAGCCTCAGCAACTTAGCAATACCCATTTTCAGAATAAAAATTTAAAAAGTCTAGGGGTGTATCTCGGAGGTAGAATGGTCCTGAGTTTAATCCCCAGTACTGTGCGTGCACATACACACACACACACACACACACACACACACACACACACACACACACAATGCTGTCAGGGACTAACCTTCAAGCGTCAAGAATTTCTAAATCCGTGTGATTATGTTTTATCTAGACCTCTTTCTCTAGAAAGCCAATATGAAAGATTTTTCCTAAAGCTCCAATGGAACTCAAGCTATACTAAGTTTTTTTTTTTTTTTTTTTTTTTTGGATACTGGGGATTGAATCCAGGGATATTCTACCTCCGAGCTACACCCCTATCCCTTCTTATTTATTTTGAAACAAGGTCTTACAAAGATGCAGAGGCTGACCCTCCTGTCTCAGCCTCCAAAAGTACTGAAATTACAGGCTTGCCTTCTCGTGTCAGTAGATGTTCTTTCTCATCTTGCTCCCCTCCCCACCCCCAGTAACCTCCCACTGCTCGAGAAGACCCATCTCTACAGCTTCGCTGAGAAACACCTTTAGTCCCAGAAGCCCCCTGGACCGAGAGAGGCCGACGGAGATCCCAAAGGCCTCCTGCCTCCCTTGTCGGTAGGAAGGGCTCCCACCTCCACCTCCCGAAGCCTGGCTCCTCGCTCTCCTTCTAACTCCCCTCCTGCTCCAGCTTCCTGGTGCGGAGGCTTTGAAGGCAGACAGACTGGGCTTGACCCTGGCTCTGCCTTCCCGGTCCCTTTGTCTTCTCGGGGCCCACGGTCCTCTTCTGTGGTGCCAAGATGACCACAGCATGTTCTTTGCCGGGTTTGGTGAGGAGTCAGTGAAGTAAAGCAGCAGAGGTCTGGGGCAGCCAGCCACTCACCAGACAAGGCAGCGAGACGACCAGGCTGCCCCGCCCCGCCCTGCCCAGAGCTCAGCGTTTCCCCAGCAGGGCGGGATGGCCCAGGGCTGGCCGGGCAGGATTTGGCCCAGCCACACTTAAGAAGTCACCCAGCTGTGTCTCTGGGGAATCTAGACCCAGAGGAGCGGGGCTTCCCCTGGGCTCTGAGCTCCCTCTAGTTAGAAAAGGAAACTCAGAAATAATGAATATGGTGGCTGGGCATGGTGGTGTACACCTTTAATCCCAGCACTAGGGAAGCTGAGACAGAAGGATCCCAGGTTCAAGACCAGCCTCAGCAACTTGGTGAGACTCTGGGCAACCTCATGAGACCCTATTTCAAGAAATAAAAAGGGGTGGGGGTGTAGCTCAGAGATAGAACACCCCTGAGTTCAATCCCCAGTACCAAGAAATAACAACAACAACAAAAAAAAAAATGGAAAAGGAAAGTAAGTGTGTTTGAGGTGATAGATGTGCTAGTTACCCTGATTTTTTTATTTGTTTATTATTTATTTATTTTACAGTACTAGGAATTGAACCCAGGGGCATTCTATCTCGAGCCACACCCCCAGCCCTATTTTTAATTCTTTTTTTTTTTTTTTTTTGCAGTACTGGGTATTGAACTCAGGGGCATTCTACCTCCGAGCTACACCCCCAGCCCTATTTTATATTCTTTATTTTGAAACAGGGTCTCACTAAGTTGCAGAGTGCCTCACTAGGTAGCTGAGGCTGGCCGCGAACCCGGATCCTCCAGTCTCAGCCTCCCAAATGCTGGGATTACAAGCATGCGCCACCATGCCCGGCTTCTATTTTTAATTCTTTATTTTGAAACAGGGTCTCACTAAGTTGCAGAGGGCCTCACTAAGTAGCTGAGGCTGGCTGAGAACCCGGATCCTCCCATCTCAGCCTCCCAAGTACTGGGATTACAAGCGTGCGCCACCACGCCCTGCTAGTTACCCTGACTTGATCATTACATGTGTATAATTAGTATGTGTCAATTAGAAATAAAATAGAACTCATAAGAAAGAAGGAAGGGAGAACGAATCCTGGTTCCTGTCCCCAGGCGAGGCGAGCTGGCCAAGCAGGCTGGTTTCTGCACAGGGCTGGTAGGAAGAGGCGCGGGGGCTGCTTGGGCCCCGGAGCCGAATTGAGAAGCAGCAGAAGAGGAGGACGCAGGGAGAGAAGGCAACCCGGCAGACCTGAACTCAGGCCCAGGAATTAGCCTCCCTCCACCGCCACCCACGCTTCTCTCCAGGGAAGCTTCCTCGGCATGGACAGCTCCCTGCCCACATCCTGTCCCCCAATGTCCTCCTGACCCCTGAGGGCCCCCTGTCCTCCTGGGGGAACAAGGTCTTCTCAGACTGTCAGCCCCTAAACAGGCTGGCTGGCCTAGGACACCAGTCCATCGGTCAGCACCCGCTATGAAGGCTGCGGCCCCCTTGAAGGGGTGCTGGGTCCTGTGGTCCCTACCAGACTCACCCCACAGTGCCGCCATGCTGTGCAGAAACCTGTTGCCTTAACCCTGAGACCAGGACTGGTCCCATCATTAGAGGTGCGGGTCAGGGGATTGTGGGGCTCACCTCTCTAGGATGCAGGCTCCTCTGCGCATGGTTGGCTCTGACTAAAGACATCCAGGGACTCTACCAGTCTTGACCATTCCCATGGTCCAGCTCCAGTCCCATTCCCAAAAGTTTCCCAAAGGGCTCACCTCAAACTAAATTGAGCACTCTTCTGCCTCCACCCCAGGCCAGGAAGGACTCCCCATGACTTGACTTCAATTCTTGCAGTTGGCCGGCACACATGCTAGCCCCCGCCCCAACACACACACCCGCTTTTATAGTTCAGGGTTTCAAAAACCCACATTATCGGTTCTTGTTCCTCAGGTTTCAGAATGGGCAGAATAATTCCAATATTTCACACTTTGCTATGTGGATTGGGCTCTATCCGTATCTTGTCCTTACAAGTTATTGAAAGAACAAAAACAAAATTATTTTTTTTAAGTCTCCGATTTAGAGGGATTAAGTAACTGGCGTCAGGTCATATTGATAGTTAATGGCACAGCAAGGGTTCAAACCCAGGCCTGTCTGGCTCTGAAGTTGTAAACCATCAAGCCACGGGATTCGCGTCCAGTGCCTGCGTTGAGAGCTGCTCAGAGTTTTCTCCAGTATTCTGTCATTCAGATTCAGTAACTCCTCATTCTGCATTTCCTGTGAGGGGCCAGATGTTTAACGGCTCTGCTAGCTCATTGAGGTTCATGATGACCTTCAATGGTTATGATTATAACCACCTGACATGATTATATGATTACATAATATTGTTATAACACCCCTCCCCTTTACAGGTGTTGACATTGAGTCTTTAGGAGCTGTTACATGGCTCCATCAGCCAACAACACCCAGCTGTTTAGAGGCAGAACAAGGACTCCAAAGTACCTCTTGTCACTCCAAGTTTCCAAGTCCAGTGTTCTAGTCACAGGACCAACGCTAACTCAGACGCCGCTGTGTTGGTCAGCTTTTCACTGCTGTGACAGAAACACCTGACAAGAACAGCTGCCAGCAGAGGGGCATTTGGCGCTCGGTTTCAGAGGTCTGGGTCCACGGTTGGCTGTCCCCAAGGAAGAAGTGTCACAGCAGAAGAGTGTGATGGAGAACAGTGGGGAAGGAGAGAGAGAGAGAGAGAGAGAGAGAGAGAGAGAGAGAGAGAGAGAGAGAGAGAGAGAGAGAGAGAGAGAGAGAGAGAGAGAGAGAGAGAGAGAGAGAGAGAGAGAGGAAGAAGAAGAAGAAGAAGAAGAAGAAGAAGAAGAAGAAGAAGAAGAAGAAAGAAGGAGGAGGAGGAGAGGGAATGAGAACAGAAAGAAAAGAGAGAGAGAAGAGAAGAGAAGAGAAGAGGGAGGGGTGGAGGGCCAGGGAGAAGGTAAGCCCTTCCAGGGTATGCCCCAGGGACCTAGCTCCTCACACTGGGCCCCACCTACCAGTGGTCTGTCCAGCTCTCAGTGGATTAATCCCCCACATAGATTCATCTGCAAATGAGGTCAAATCCTCATGATCCGACCATTCCTACAGGCTCACCTCTGAACCTCGCTGAGCCGGGGGCCCTGTTTTCAGCGTGTGAGCCTTCGAGGCGGTTCCAGACTAAGCCATAATGGCTGTGCTGCAGTTCTTTGGGTGGGTGCTGGGACTTTGGGGCATCGGATGCCTTCTCCTAGTCACCTCCCCACTCCCACACATGGGGTCCCAGGGAAAGGACCCCACCTCTCCCTTGGCCGCTTCGTGGCGCTTACTCTAGCTAGCCGGGCACGGTGATGATCACTTCCTCCAATTCTTCAACAGCACCGCTGATCTTGTTACTAACGATTACATCGAGACCCTCCAAAGTCCAGCAGCTTTGCCCAAGGACCAAGTCCTACAGGCGGAGAGGCTAGGTGTAAAGCAGCAATGCTGCCTTCAAACACGGGTGCTTTTAACCAGCTTCTAGCCTGTGTGCTGAGCTGGGTGACCAGCACACAGGGGAAACAGGCATGGCTCCTGTCCTCCGGGAGGCCCCCTTCCCGAGGGGTAGCCAGGGGAGCAGAGGCAGCAACAGCACTGAGGCTGGAGAGAGGGGTTTGAGCCCTGAGAGAGGGGACCCTGGCCAGCCCCGGGGTCCTGGCGGGAAGTCAGGGGAGGCTTCCAGGAGGTGATGCTGAGCCTTTCCTAGAAGAGATGAGAGGACTAAGGAAGGGTGGGGGGATGGGAGAAGGCCCTGAGGGCAGAGTCACGGCGGGGAGGACCAGCTCAGCCGGAACAAGTCCAGAATCCTGGAATCCTGGATGGCGGCTCTGTGCTTCTGTGGCCAGGTCGCCAGGCAGATGGACCCAGGGTTGAGGCAGAGCCGCAGGCCTCCCCTCCCCACGAGGTCTCCTGGGGCCGGCCTGGGAATGTGGCCCAGAGCTTCCCTGAGCTGCTGCGTGGAACAGAAGGAATGTAAACAATTTCCTGCTCCCCAGGCAGAAACTGCTCCCTGTACACTGACCCGAGGGGCCCCTGGGGGGCACCTAGGAAATGGTCCAGACCTGGCCTACCAGGGCCTGCCTCCCCAAGGAAGAGCCTGTGCTTTTCCATCCCAGGCTACCCAGCTGGACCCTCTGCTCACCTGCACCAGGCCTGCTCCAGCCTCGGGCCTCTGGAGACCGTCTCCCTGTGCACCGTGAGCAGCAAACCGGCCCTATAACCCTGTCTACACGGCTTCCTCCCAAAGCTGCCTGGATTACCCACACTCAACTCCACCCCACAAACTCGCTTAAGTTCTGCTCCACTGCCATCGACTCACAGCACATTGCTGGGCCCCTCTGAGCCTCAGTTTCCCCCTCTGTAGAATGGAAGGAACAATACTAGTACCTTCCTGTGCTGGCCTTTCATGAAGATTAAATTGGTTAACATTTATAAAGCCCCTCCCATAAGGCCTAGCAAAAGTAAGCACTATTGATAGCTACATGGATAAGCTACTTCTAGAATTACGAAGGTGCCCAAATGTCGACATGTATTTCAGAAAGCTTTGTTTTATATAGGAACAAGTTTCATATAGCATTACAAAGGTCAGCGAATATTCCAGGACCCAAAGCCGACCTGCAGAGTGTCTTTGCAAACGCGGCTTTAGCCGAGCCCAGCCATGCCGTTGATCTAAGCATTGACTGTGGTTGTTTTCATATGACAGAGACCGCCTGGCTCACAAAGTCCAAAATGCTTTCTACCTAGCCCATCCCAGAAACGGTCTGCTGCCTCTGTGCTGTTCGGTTGGTTGCCGTGTGATCGGCAAGACCTAATTATCTTTAACCCACAGAAACCTGAGTTTGGTTCAACTGCTACATCAGCCTGGCTCTCCGCTTCTCCTCTTGTGCGGCCCACTGAGCTGGGAACACTGCTCTCGAACACTGCTCTCTGAGAACCAGAAGAAAGGTACGTTTGCCACTGACTGAGCCCCCGCCACGCTCAAGGTGTATCTAGAACTTTCGGCAGCCCTTTCTTTTGACAGATGAGGAATTCCGGGGCTCAGAGAGATGCTAAGAGTGAGCTGGGGCTCACGTCCGGGGTCCGGGCGCAGAACCACACCAGCTGTGCTGTCCACACTCAGCTCTCTCCACGAAAGAGGCTGCTGGGAATGAGGGCGTCTCTGCTCAGGACCCAAAACAGAGCGCAGGAAGCCCGCCACCTCCCCTCTGCGTCCAGCTCCGGAAAGCACCAGGTCACGCGTTTAAAGAAGCCCGCCCCAAGGCTCCCCTACCGGGGCAGCAATCTGAGGGGTGGAGTATAGGGGCGGGGGGGGGGGGGGAAGGGGGCGGGGACACCCAAAAATAAGCAAGCTCTCTTTCCAGGGCTGGAGGAGCTATTTTTAGTAGCCAAGTAAATTATGGTTTGCCCCTGTGTGCGCTGGGAAAGGCAAAGCAGAAGTGAAGTCTCGCAGCAGAGTCTGCACTGGTGGGGCGGTTGGGTGGGGGGGTGAGAGGGGAGGAGTCCCTGAGGTTGAGAAAAGGGAGGAGGGAGGAGGGAGGAGGGGGAAGGGAGGGTGGAGCTGAAAGTTCCTCCCTCCCAGGGGCTCTCTGCCTTGGAGGGCAGAGTAGGAGTTGCGGATTTTCTAATCGGTCATCTCAGCAGGGTAGGGTGGAGAAGATGCGGGGCCCCAGGCCATGGACAAGCGTCCATCCACTGTCCATGCATTACCCAGCGAGCCGCAGGGCGGCCTGCACAGAGCAACAACAACACAGGCATCAGTTCCAGCTTCACCTAGGCTTTAGGGAGGCAGCACACCGACAGGCAGGCCGGAAAGAGGGAGGAGGGGCTGCTGCTCCAGCCCTGGGACGGCAGGGAGGGATGAGTGTCTTCTGCCTGGGGTGATCTGGAACATTCAGTGGAGGCTGGGCTGGGAGGCAGAGAAGCCATTGGCACGTGCCAGTGGGGCCCCGGCAGGCATCCTGAAAGGGTGTACCAGAACGAGGCCCTGGCATCAACAGGAGCCCAAGGTGAGAGGGGGAAGGGAAGTCCCCCCTTCCCGGCTAGACTCGAAGCAGAGCAGTTGGAAGTGAGATCAAGGTGGATGATGGCTGCTGGGTTCAAGGAGGGAAGCCATGGTGGGCTGGGCAGGGGAAGCCATGGGGGGCTGGGCAGGGGAAGCCATGGGGGGCTGGGCATTTGCTTCATGGCCGAGTCATTCGTGGACTTACAGAAGAGGAAGGCGGGGGTCTGATCTGAGATATGGCCGGACATTCTGGTGGCGGTGTGTGGGGTGGATTAGAGGAGGGAGAAGCAGAACCGAGTTGGACCACAGCTCTGTGTAGCCCGGTGAAAGCCAGCGAGGCCCTGAGCTGTCCAGAAAGGAGAGGCGGGATGGATGCCAGCGATGTCTCAGAGGGGCGTGCACAGCCAGATGCCGGCATGTGCGTGTGCACGCTCGTGGGCGTGCGCAAGGATGAGGCGCGTGGCAAGACATGTAGGGACCTGTGAAACAAGGGCTTGGCCTTGTCTGAATGATGGGAGTGGTGGGAACTCTTTGGGTAACAGCTGTGAAGTGAAAGAGAAGAAGGAATTCCAACACCCAAGGCTCCGCCACCCATTCCAGCCAGAGGCCGGGGCTCCTGGCAGAGGGACGCCAGCCTACACCTCACAAGCCATGGCTTCGGGCCCTCGGCTTCCAGGAAGCCAGGTCCCCCTCCAGTTTATGAGGACGGGGTCATCTTTCATGAGGGGCGCAGGGGACACGGCCTACAGCTTCCTCCCAAGCTCTGTGCCTACGTCTCCCGACAGAGAGCCACTGCAGGGATATCTCAGCGCCTTGTGCAGCTCAGGGCTGGCCGCTCCTCCTGGTCCTCTATTCTGGGGGTCCCAGGACAAAAGGCATCCTGTCACTGATGAGGGAAGGACCCCAGAGGTCCCGTCAGAGCAAGCCCACCCTGGGTGCACGATGCCCTCTTAAGCTCCAGCTTGTCTCTCTCAGCATCCTGGGTTCCCATGTGCCCCAGGACCTGGCTGGACGTGAATCCTGGACTACAGGCACATCCGGGCTCTTCAGGGGAGGAGCTTAGGGAGGGAAAGGGGGGAGGGGGGATGTCATTGAAGATGTAGATTCACGGTGATCCTCACCTCCCGCCAGTCTTGTTCATACAATTTCATCTCTCCATTCATTCATTCTGATAAATGTTTGCCGAGCGCTTAATCACCGCGCTGGAAAAATATATATGGTAAATATCAACTCCGTTTGGAAGGCATTTCCGTCAGTCTCGTCGCTGCGCTGATCTAAATGCCTGACAAGACCATCTTAGAGGAAGAAAGAGGTATCGGAGCTCAGGGTTCCTAGGCTTTAGTCCATAGAGGGGGCATAGGTGGTGTCGGGAACAGGGCACACCGAGGGACCGCTGCTGTCATGTCCTAGAGTCCAGAAGCAGAGAAAGAACGAGGGGAGGAGGCGAGGGACACGGGGGGTCCTCAACACCCCCCCACCCCCAGCAACCTACCTCCACAGCCACACGCTTCCTGCCTACTTTACCACCCAGCAAATCCATTCGAATTGTCAGTCCACTGACGGGCCGGCCGCTGACGTGATCAGAGCCCTCGTCATTCAATCATTTCACCTCCGGACATTTTCGCATTGCCGATACACGAGGCTTTTCCAGGGACATTCCATAGCCAGACCCGAAGTGAAGGCAGACAACTAGACAAATAAGTAAATTGTGGATGCAGTTATGATAAGGGAAAGACATTTCTGAGTCTGAGAAATGTCTGCAGAACTGCGTCCCAAAGGGTGTGGAGGCCACCTGAGCCCTCTGCTCACACGGTTTTACAAGGGGCACTGGATGGAGTACAAGAACCGGGAAGTAATCCGAGAGGCCCAGCTCAGGGTCACTGATACCAGAAAAGACTAAAAACATCCAAAATATTAAAACATAAGGATGGGTGAATGGGGACTGGTCAAAATCATAGGTTAAAAAAAACGACACAGGCTTGTGCATACACACCATCATAGGGGTGTGTGTGTGTGTGTGTGTGTGTGTGTGTGTGTGTGTGTGTGTGTAAACATGATAGCCTGAGATCGTTATCTTTGGGTTGTTGAGGTTTTTGATGATTTTTTAAAATGCTTTTCTGGATTTCCTCAAAGGTTCTACTATGGTATTTTGCTATTTTTATCAGAGAGAGAAAAAAAGAGGAACACTAGATGAAGAATGGAGACTAGGCTTGAGTCCCAGTTTGGTTTGGTCTAACAGCCTACCCGAACGGCCCTGGACAAGAGAGCACAGTTTCCTTGGGCCCATCTGTAAATGGGTGGGTCAAACCACACATTCCCTAGTTTCTTCTTCCCCGACACTCAGATCTGTGCCACAAAATACATGAGATATTAAACGATGCTGTTGAGCTGAAGCATACCCCTCGAGTCAGTTACCTGCCATTAGCTCATTATTCATTCGTCCGGTCAATGTCCACTCAGCATCCCTAGTTTTCCAGCACGAACTCTACGCCTGGCACTGCTCTTGGTACCGGGCACATGGAGTAAACTCAGCAGACCCTCTCACACAGGAGCTATAGCTCCCAAGTTCAGTTCTCCTTGACTGCTGTGTCTTTGATCTCTCATACCCACCCAGTTCACGACTCCCCCTGCCTCTATTCCAAAATGCCTAGGGTCCATTTACTTGTTTCATTCCCAACCATCAAGCTCTGGACCTGGGCCAGTCCCACATGGCCTCAGACGAAGTCTAGTACTAAGCTCTAATCTCCCCCACCTTTCCCAGCCATCCTGCAAAGAGCACGGTGAGTACTGTTTCTAGAAGAAGCCCGATTCTGCTGTCCTTGGTTCAGTATCTCTCAAGGGTCCCCAGTCCAAGTTGAGAGCCACCCGCTTCCTCTCTTAGGCTTGGCCATGTGGTGGTGCTCACGGGTTCCATACCAACCAGGGCCTTGAAGTCAGATCTCTGTCCTAAGTGCTGGAGACCTTACGGAAGACATGAAACTCTCCGACACTGTTGCCCATGGGGACGAGAAATGGCAAGGCTGGTACGGAAAACAATGTGGCCGAGTCTTAAAAAGTTAAACACACCAAGTAATACATGCATGCACGTGTGTTTGAATCTCACTAGGATTATAATTACAATGCACCATGAAAGTATCCACACAGAGGTTAAGAACACATCTATGTATGATCCTGCCCTTCCACTCCTAAGTATTTACCTAGGAGAAATGAAAGTATCCACCATGCAAAGTCCTGTTCACGCAGAGTGGCTTCATATGCAATAGCTCCAAAATGGAAGCAACACAGAAGCCCACCAACAGGTGACGCAATAAACCGCACAGTATGTCCGTGTGGCAGAATACTACTCAGCAAGGAAAAGAGAGGAACCACGGCTCTCTGCGGCCAGCAGATGGAACTCAAGATAATTATGCTAAGATAATTATCTCAAGGTAATTATGCTAAATCCAGAGGACAAAAGAATATTATCATGTGACCCCATTTACCTAAAATTCTGTAAACTGCAAGCTAATCTACAGTAACTAAAAGGTGACCAGCAGTTGCCTGTGGAGGGGAGGAGGGTGGGCGGGGAGGTGGATTATAAAAGGGAAGAGGAAGGTGTGCAAATGACACACACATTCCTCGTGTTGATTTGATGATGTTTTCAGGGGTCTGTACATCCACTGTCAAAACTTATCAAACCATGTACTCGAATCATGTGGAGCATATCCTATATCAATTATATCCCAAAAGAGCTGTTAAAACAACTTTCACAGCCTTGTAATATCAAGCCACCAAGGATACAGGTCACTGAGGCTGACCACCCTCTAGAAAAACACTAATATTATAAGCTATTCAGTAGATCCTGGGAAAGAGCCATAGCCGGGGGCCGGGGGCTGGGTAGCAAGGACTCCCTGCAGGACCGTGGCTCAGCTGGCCTCCTGCTCCAACAGGCAGGGCGGTATACTGTTTAGCATGCACACTTTCACACTTAGCCTGTGGCTAGGTGACCGAGGACCTCACGGGCCCAAGGGATGACAAAGTCCCCCTCCCAGGGCTACGACTGTGAGCCCGGAATGAAGAGCGCGTCTCAAATGGCCAGCGCAGTCCTAGGCACATCACATCTCCTCGTCTCCTCTCTGGCCCGGGGTTCCTCACTGCAGTAGCTGAGGTTCAAGGCTGTGGTGCTCCCAGGGAGCAGTGAGGAGGGGGGAAGCCCAGCAGAGCACCGACAGGTGCATTCTGGCTCCATCTGGAACTCTCTGCACGCAGGTGGGACTGAGCAGCCAGGCCCTGGGCCTGTCCGAAGCCCGAGTCGTAGTCCAGAGGGCAAAGGGGATTGAGAAGGGTGGCCGTGGTGTGTGTTTATGTACGGGCGTGGTATGGTGTCTGTGTAGCACGTGCATTTCATGCGGTATGTGTGTGGGGGGGTGGGGATGTGTGGCGTGTATAGGCAGTGCATGTGCATATGTGGCGTGTATGTATGTGTAGGTGTTACATATGTGTGCGTGTAGCGTGTGCATAGGGATATAGGAGCATGTATAGTGTGTTTTTGTGGGTGACATATGTGCACATGTGTGTGTATATGTGTAGGTGTTACATATGTGTGGGTGTAGTGTGTGTATAGGGATATAGGTACATGTATGGTGTGTTTTTGTGGGTGATGTATGTGCATATGTGGTGTGTATGTATGTGTAGGTGTCACATATGTATGTGTGTAGCCTGTGTTAGGGGTATAGGTGCGTATATGGTATGTTTGTGTGGGTGGCATATGTGGTATGTGTATATGTGTAGGTGTTACATATGTGTGCGTGTAGCATGTGCATAGGGATATAGGTGC
Organism: Graphiurus murinus; assembly: GCA_004027655.1. Classification (NCBI taxonomy): domain Eukaryota; kingdom Metazoa; phylum Chordata; class Mammalia; order Rodentia; family Gliridae; genus Graphiurus; species Graphiurus murinus. Next base: position 39,007 of record PVLC010009489.1, read on the forward strand.
ATGTGTGGTGCATTTGTGTGGGTGGCATATGTGCACATGTGGTGTGTGTATATATGTAGGTATTACATATGTGCGCATGTAGCATGTGCATAGGGATATAGAAGCATGTATGGTGTGCTTGTGTGGGTGACATATGTGCACATGTGGTGTGTATGTATGAGTAGGTGTTACATATGTGTGTGTAGCATGTGCATAGGGACATAGGTGCACGCACGTATGGTGTGTTTGTGTGGGTGATGCATGTGCATATGTGATGTGTGTTTATGTGTGTCCATCGCCAAGAAGTAAACATGACTGCACCAATTTTCAAATCTGAGCAGAAAGAAGACCCAGTCAGCTTCCCAAAACACACAGAGGGAACAAAGAGTAGGACGGCTGCACAGCAGCCCCCTCCTGCCGACTTCGTCAGCCCACCCCTGGCTTATCAGAAGCGTGTGCAAGCACACTGCTTAGGAAACATTATCATGAGGAGCGCCAGGTCTTTTCTCCAGTTCCCATGAACCACACCATGGGCTAGGAGCAGAGACATTCAAAGGCCAGCACGGCCACAGGCCAGAGACCGAGTGTCACACAGTCATCTCTGGGCAACCCAGGGAGGTTGCCACTCTTGACTGACAAGGACACTGAGGTTCAAAGCCTGCAGCTGGTGCACAGAGGATCGTTTCCTGCAATCCACCATCTAACTCCAGTGCAGCCGCGATTCAGCAGGGCCCGCAGCGGTCACTGGTGTCTTTCGGAGTGCACCTCCCTCTGCCTCTGCTACTTGAAATTAGGATGCTGTGTTTTAGCTGTTTCCCCCAATAAGCTAGAGATGGGAAGAACAAATTGATGACAACGATATATCCCAAGCCATTCCAATGCTCTGATTTTAGAAAATAAAACAGTAATAATAAACAAATATTCAACATATTTCTAGAAAAAGGGATACCGACATTTACTAAGAGCTAGGCTGGGCTCCAACGTACTTATTATTTCATTGAATTCTCCCAACATCCTGCAAACCTCATATCATGATGTCCATTTTTATACCTAAGGAAAGGAAAACTCAGAGAAGGGCAGTAACTTGCCCAAGTTAAGTCCATAAGATCCGTGAACTCTGACTCCAAAGCTCAGATCCATCCTAGGACCTGGGAGGCTGGGACAGGAGGATCACAGGGGTGTGAGGCCAGTCTTAGCAAGACCCTCAGCAACTTAGTGAGATCCTGTTTCAAAATAAACGAGGGCTGGGCGGGGATGTGTGTGGCTTGGAAGTCCTGGTTCAATTCCCAGTACTGAACCCCACCACCAACAAAAACAAAAACAAAAAAAGCTCAGACACAGCCTTCCCACTGCACGGAAATTGCGTCTAGCAGAAGGCAGCGTGACCGTGCACGGCAGGTGCCTCCGCAGCCATGGCTCCTCCTCCGGGTCCCTGCCTGTCTCCCATCCAGGCCCTGGGGGAAGAACACGCCCAGCACCCAGCTGCAGACCACAGCCAGCCACACATCTCACCACAGTCCCAGGAAGGTCCAGGCGAGCTGGGCGTGCTCAGGAGAGCCCTGCGCTTGCTCTGATGCTCTGCTGTCGTTGTCTGGAGACTTTTAATTAGTTTACGACAGGGAGCCCCACATTTTCCTCTCCGGCGGCGGGTCCTGCGAATCACACAGCTGGCCCTGCCTGTCTCTGCAGGGGCAGCGCGGCCAGCCTTTCCCAGGAAGTGCAGCCTGGCCAGCCACTCCCCGCGTTTCCAAAAATGTCACCCACAGTCCCTGAATGGTCAGGACCGAACTGACAAAAGTGACTTAAATCTGGAGTGGCTTCCTGGCTGGAATGGCCTCGATCCATGGCTCGGTAACTACTGGGCTGCCTTCCCCACAAGCAATCCCTTCCTTCTTACCCACCTCCCGCCTCCACCCCTGCTCCCTGGTTCCCAATCTCAGCCTCCCATTCATTCCTCCCTAAATGGTCCCTTGCTCAAGGGACTGAAATTCCTAGAGGGCATGCCACTTCCGTTTTTTATCTCCAACTCCCTCTAGGGGGATCTTTCCCTGCACCCCGACACACAGGAACCTGATAAGAGCTGATGGATTAAATGAATTGCTGTGTTTTCTGAACTCTTGGCCCTATCGACTCTAAGACACACCATGGAAGCGATTACACTGCATTAAGTTTACATGGAGTGTATAGATCTGCCAGTGTGAGAATACCTTAGCTTTGAAATAAAGACGGCTCTGCTGGATCTCTTCGTGGGATCTCAGTATTACCCCACCTTAACCCATTGCCCACCTGGGTCTCCTCCCCCTCTGCACCCCTCCACCCCCCACACAGATGGCACCTTCTCCAAGGGGCTTCCAGACCACTCCAACTACCTGGATTCTCCCCAGTGCACTATCAGCTGTTTGTAAGATGTTTCGTAATATCTTATTTTGCGGCCCTGCATTGCTTGACTTTCATTGGGGGGAGGTATTAGTTGATATTTTTTATACCAATGAACCTTTCCCCCATCTAGACTCTGGCCCCCTGAGAAAAGCCCCCGGCAGGTTCTCGGTTCTCCAAGAGCTCTGCTTGAATGAGTGAACTCTGAGGCAGTGTGGGGAAGAGGTTCCCGCCTTAGAAATAAACCTTTAGGTGAACCCAAAGGACTCTCCCCTTCAACCTTTCTCCACCTCAGGGTCCCCTGGGGCTGAAGGCATCTTTAACACCCTTAAGAGGCGTCTCAAGTGACTCTCAGCCCAGAGGCCAAGGAACGCCCTTCACGGAGCTGCATGGGAGCTCAGATGGCGGAGTAGTTCCCCGATAGACACAGGGCGGTCTGATTTCAGTTTTATAGTGCCCCCTCCTTCCCCGTCAATAAAAGGCATCTTGTGTGCAAAAGGCGTAAGAGAGACTTTTCCTTCCTCTGCTTCAAGGAATGGGATGCTTTCCCAAGAGAAAGAAGACTCTGGTTCTAGAACTTCAGGCTCCAGAAACGCAGATTTCCTCTAGGAACCAGGTCACCGCCTCAGAAGGGTCCCCAAACCCTGGGAGCCCTGAACCACCTTTCTTGCAGCCTGAGATCCCTGCAGCGCTGCCCCAATCCTCCTGGAGTGAGGCCTTTGCCCCCTGTCCCTTTGCCCACCTCTTCCTCTTCAAGGTGTGAAACCTGCTCCACCTGCCCCCAGTGCTCCCTGCAGGGGTCTCCAGCCTCTTTGATCTGGAGCCTGGAGCCCCTCCCCCTCAGCCTACCCCGCCCATGGGGACGCCTCCATGGCCTCATTAGCCTTGGCTGGCAGGCTTTCCTGCTGCCTGCCTGCCCCCTCTCCTCCATTGTCAAACATCAGGGGACTGATTGCTTCCTGAATCACAGTGGCTCTCCCTGGGCTGTGACCTTCGTCAGCCAGGGATGTGCCCTGGCCAGTTTAGCAGGCCGGCTGGTGCAGCGCAGAGCCTGGCTCTAGGCATGCCGGGGCTCCGAAGCCCTGCAGGTTTGACTGTGCTGTGGTCCTCGCCTGGCGCTCACTCTGAGCTTGTGCAGACGTTCAGCTGAAACTGTCTTTCTTTTTTCCCCCACTGGTTCTGGTCTCCAGCCCAGGCTAAGCTGACCTCTTTCCCGCTTCATCTGGACTTCACTGCTGGTCTCGCAGGCTTCCTGGCCTCCGGTCAAAACCCCTCAACAAGCTACCTGCCTGGACAATTGCTGGGCTTCCCAGCTCGCTCCTCTCCTTCGACCTCTGGGTTTCCCCACCGCCAACCGAAGATCCTAGAAACTAGTGGGGTGGGCTCTCGTGGGCAAATGTGGGGCGAGGATCCCGGCACCCGCATCTCAACTTCACGGAGGTAGTTTAACTCTGCCTGACTTTCACAGCCTTTTGACCTTTCTTTTGAATATATGCCCCTTCTTTTTCCAGAGTCTTGAGAAAAAGCCTTCAGGTTCTCATGCCTGGAGCCCAGTGGAATCATTGGGCATTCTGAAAAAATAAAAAATAAAAAATAAACCCAGATGCCTGTATCCCACTCCAAACAATTGATCAGAACCTCTGGGCAGCCGTGGGAAGGGACGCTAGCGAGCGGCTCATCCTGGTTTCCCCAGGACTGCCCATTTTAAAAGTGTAAGTCTCATCCCCCAGCCCCCGGCATTTATGAAAACACTCCAGGGGTTGCTACATTTGTAGACACCCGCGAACACTGAAGCATCCAGGCTAAGAAGCCGCTGACCATTAGCCAACTCCCTGTATTCATCTGAACCCCAAGCTCACCTGCCTTTTGTCTTCGCTTAGATCTAGTCACCTCAAAATGTCCCTAGACCAGCAGCCGCATCTTCTGAGAACTTGTTTAAACAGGTGGAGCCATCTTAATATTAATTAACACCTACAATTTATTCATGTTCCTCCTACGGAGTGTGTGTGTGTGTGTGGTACTGGGGATACTGGGGATTGAACCCAGGGACATTCTACCTCTGAGCTATACCCTAGCCCTTTTTATTTCTTTATTTTGAAAGAGGGTCTCACTAAGTGACTGAGGCTGGCCTCAGACTTACGATCCTCCTGTCTCAGCCTCCCAAAGTCTAAGATTCCAGGGGTGTGCCACCGTGCCCGGCTCAGGTGATACCGAGGGTGCTCTGGGTGTCCCAGCTCACCGCACGAGAAGCACAGGAGGTCACTGTCACCGGGAGCCCTATTTGACACCCGAAGAAGCTGAGCCCAGAGAGGCTGAGCAAACCAGACAAGGCCGTACCGCTCAGACCAAGCCGTGCCTGAAGCCGGGGTGCCCCACTCAGATGCCCAGGTGCTTCTCTCACCTTCGGATCCTCAACGCTGACCAAGAGGCATTGCGTTTAGTGACCTGAGCCACACGGTGATGGAGGGGCTGTCAGGCATGAGCTGGTGACAGGGCTGGAGGCTGGGGGGTCAGTGCTCTGGGGAGGGTGGAGTTAGTGCTGATTGGAGAGCACTTGGTTTTGAACCCAGCACATTACTGTTTACCGACCAGTGGCCAGCTAGCTGGCTGGAACGCACCATCTCATTATATCCAAAAGGCACTCTGCAAAGCCCATGGTGCTGGGGTTTATTGGAGACATAAGACTTACGACTTTCCTCTTCTGATTCGTGTTCAAGGCCAATGGGAAAATTTTTTTTTGAAGCAGGAGAGGGAGGTCCAAATACTAGTCTGACAAAGCAGTCTTGAGTGTGTGGCTTTAGATCTGGGGCCAATGGACTTCCTAATGTGCTTGAGAGAGGCCAATTTTCACACCCAATCACCAGCCTCCCCAGCGAGGGCGGCCCTTGAAGAGGTGCTGGGAGGGGGAGCTGGAGCGAGAGCAGCCGGGCTCCCCACCTCTGTGCACCTGAGAGCAACTCCTGCCCCAAGCCCACCCCCGGGCTGACTCCAAGTCTAGTTCTCTGTCCCTGAGCCCGCAGGAAGGCAGAGCTGTGCGCTGTATATAGTGACCTGGCCGTGTGGCACAGCGCCTGGCCATAGAGCAGGCGTGGATGGAGGGGGGGGGAGGGAAGGAGGGATGGTTGAGCTTATGGAGGAAGGGACTCTTGCCACAATGCAAGATTCATCCAGGAGGACTTGAGGGGAAAGCATGCCCTAGCCACGAGAGAGGGAAGGGTGTGGGCGGGCCGACTTGGTCTGGAGAGGGAGCCGGGCCTTCGTATTTTGTGGAGGTTCAGAGGTGCTGCTGAGATGCCACCAGCGTTGAGCAGCACGGAAGGTCCTCCTCCGGAAGCAAGGAGCAGGGAGGTTGTTCTAGAGGGGCTGGGATTGTTCTTATCCTGCAATCAGGGGGACCAGTGTTCAGGAAACCCGAGACTCTTGCCTCGTGCCCAGAGCTGGTAAACAGAATCTCAAGGATACTGTGAATAAGCCTCCCCCCAGTTTGGGGTGGATTCTGAGGTTTTCAGCCAAATGGGAGCCGGTCCTGCCAACCCAATGACTCTGAAAGTCGAATGTGCACCAGAAGCTTCTGGAGGGCTTGTGAGCACGCAGATCACCCATCACCACCTCCTGACTCTGGTTTAGAGAGGAGGCTCTGTGGCTTTAAGAACAGAAGAGAGCCCGGCTCTTGAATGAGGCACACCTGGTCCTGGGCACCGCCAGGAGCCAGAGCATGGTCTTGCCCGGATTATTAAAATAGAGGCCACAGTGATAAGGACCTCGTGTGTGTGTGTGTGTGTGTGTGTGTGTGTGTGTGTGTGTGTGTGTGTGTGTATGTGTGTGTTTGGTAGTTGAATCAGGACCGTCCCCAACCCAAAGGACAAACATGGACAAAATGGTAGGTCTTATTGCTAATAATAGTAAGGTTGTGTTTTAGAGATGGCTTCTTTGAGAAGGCTGAAGGGGTGGGGGACACCAAGTGACAGAACATCAAAGTGACAATGAGTCTTAAGGGTACAGGGACAGGAGCTGCTGCACAGAAGCGGGAGTCAGAAGCAGGCAGAGGGCGAGGGGCAGAGGAGCTGGAACTCCGTCACCCAGTACGGCACTTCCTCCTCTCCACACTTGCTGTTCCTCCCCCTCCTCGTCCCCTCCACACTCCACACGCCAGCCCGCCTGGGTCCAGGCGCATTTGTTAGAGCTGCCCTCCCCCACGCCTGCCCCAGGGACTCCAGGAATCTTAGCAATGTCTCCAGTTTTAAGTGCGGGAGGCAAGAGAGATAAGCAGGAGGGGAGAAAGCCTCTCCTTCGGCCTGCGTCTTGGGATGACTTCCCACTGGGTCCTAGGCTCCCCTCCCTCCAAAGCTGCCCATTCCGAGTCAGCATCCGTGTGGCCCCCCGTTGCAGCTCCCCCAATGAAGAGGGGCATTGACCGCGAGGCCGTCAGCCTTGGCCATCCACGCCTTTGCCTTGTTCATATCCAGGTTCAACGCTCAGCCGCTCGGCTCTTCCTTCCCTGAGGAGCCTTGCATGGTTGCGAGAGTTCCTACCTCCACACAGTCTTTCACGGTCCACACAAGCTTGCCGTGCACCTGCTCCACGGCACCGTGCCGCACGGCAGAGACTCCAGCGTGTGAAGGACTTAGCCCTGCCTCCTGCACGGTCATGGGCAGAGCGCTGGATTTGGGAGCTCACACAGAGGAAACTGGGCTCCTCTTGTGCTCTGCAAGTCTTGTAACATCAGAAGAGACCTCCTGCTCACTGGCGAGGTGCAGTCAAACCTTCCTACTCTCTGCCTTGCACACACAAAACCCATGCAAAGAAACACAGGTAACAGGCTCCATGACTTCATGCTGCTTAATGCCCGCAGACTGTAGAGCTTTGCTTAGCCTCTGAGCATATGCCACCTCCAGGCGTTTCCCGACCCTGTGCCAGGCACCCTAGCTTCACAGCCATCTGAAGCGACACTTAGGGAGCTGCTCAGATGTGTCAGGCACTGGGGGAATGCACAAAGAAGACGCACGTCTGAAGACCTAGAGCCTGAGGTCTCAGGAGAGAGCCACCCACAGGTACCAGCAGTCACAATGCACCGTTAGGAAGCACACGGTCCTGGGAGCCAGGCATGGCTGGGATGGGAGCAGAGAGACGCAGCCAATCCAGCTGGCCATTCACAAAGAGGACACTGGGGAGGGCTTCCTGGGGGAGGCAATGCCGGAACTCAGTCTCAAAGGAGAGAAGCAGGAAGCCTGAAATTGAGCCGGCCCATCGGCTGGGTGTCTGCCGCTTCAGGGTTTAATTGCTTCTCACTGGCCGGACTCCCCTCCCTCTGACCCCACCTCTCCATCTAAGATTGCCCAGCCCACTGAGGGCTTTGGGAAAATGAACCCACACTCAAATGCACGTGGTACGATTGTGCCTGGAATTTCCCCTTCCTTTTATTTAGAGCTAACGTTTTAACACCAGTGACATGATGCTGATTGTGGGATTAAAGCTCAAAATATAAAGCAAGAGTTTATTTCCCCCTGATTACTCCAACTATTTTTAGGTGGCATCCAGACACCCACCCTGGCCCCTCAACTGCAGAGCAAGACACCGGCCCTGGCCCCTCAACTGCAGAAGCCAGAGCTGAGTTTTCAAATGTTGCATCACAGCCCCACAGTAGCTGGAAAACAGCAAACCCAGGCAGAGGAGGGCGGAGCTTGGGCCTCCTTGGGGACTGCCAGGGCTTCACTAGGCTCTGCAAATGTCAAAGGCTTTAGCCAGGGAAGCAGGGTGGGGAGGAAGCCTTCATCCCATACTCCACCCAAACAGGTAGCGAAGAATCATTATGTTGGAAGGAATGGACAAAGATGGCGTCCGCACACACACAGAGGAGAGAGCCCAAGGACCAGATGGAACGAGATCTCCGGACAACATTTGTGTGTTCCCTAGTCCAGCCAAGGGAAGGCAGTAACCCTCTCCCTGAGGATCCCGTACTTTCCTCGAGGGGCTACATATGTTACGGAATCTTCATGTTATGCAAAAGAATCTTAGCCCAAGCCGGGCACGGTGATACATGCCTGTCATCCCAGTACCTGGGAGGCTAAGACAGGAGGATTGCAGGCTCTAGGCCAGCCTCAGCAACTCAGTGAGACCTTGTTTCTAAATAAAAAATAAAAAGGGTTGGGGATGTAGCTCTGAGTTAGAATGCCCCTGGGTTTAATTCCCAGTACCAAAAAAAAAAAAAAAAAAGTGTAGCCCAAGACTCCATCCTGAGAAGCAACAAAAACCTCAGGAATATGATGGAGTTGACAGTTTGAGACTACAGCCTTGGCCCACTGACCAGCTGCGAGACCTTGGGAAGGCCACCTGACTTCACGAAGCCTGGCCTTCTTCCTGGGTACAAAGAGAGCAGGGCAGGACCTGGCTCCCTACACAGTCAGACGACATGTCAGATTACAAGAAAAATATTTAAAATATTTGCCCCTGGGAAATCCAACTGGTTATTTTTTCCCCTTTCATACCCTTCTAATATGAGAACTAGCCCAGGACCTTATTTTCCCTGGGAAAAGAAGATTTAGCCCCCAGAATAAAAAGGGCAAGAGAGCAGGGTGCTGTGGTTTTTGCTAGACCAGGGTGGCCACGGAGACCGTTTCCGGTTCTAGGAGGAAACTGCCGGAAGCAGCTAGGATTTCACTCCCTCCCCAGCTCTGGGGGTTTCGGGAGGACCATGCTGTGTGTCCTTGGGGTGTAAGCTGGGGAGATCCATGCGCCTGGGAGAAGCCGTGTCTCTGGGCAGAGGAAGGTTAGTGGCAGCTGAGGAGGTGACCTGGGGTGGCCCTGGGGCCCATCGAGCTGGACACGTGAAGCCTCCTTCAGTTCCATGGTGTCCTGGAGAGCCGGGGAACTGGAGGGTGCCCTACGCTTCAGCGGTGGCTGTCAAGTCCACTCTCAAAAGTCCTGGGTATCAGTGGGGATCGGCAGCACCCCGCTGATTGCCAAGCCCTTCCCTGGCCCCCTGGAGAATGCTGGAGCTTCCCTGGGAAGCCCGACCACATGGGGAGGAGAGGGAGGGGAGCCGTCTTCAGGGGAGTCTGCACTGGGGCTTGATGGGCTCTCCATCCACAACTGTCCTTGATCAAGACCCAAGCATCTTTATTTGCACAGCTAAGGTTCTGTGGCAAGTTATCCGTTACGGGACGGACACTTTCCTTGCGCCACCTGAGGGGAACATCTCCATTTTCACAACCTGCTTCATTGTCTTCAAAAAATCTGAGCTGTTACTCTATTATCACCACCACCACCACCACCATAACTGATGGGTTATCCTCTGGCAAGGAGGGAGAGAGAAGAAGGTGACAACAGCAAGAAATGTCCCCTCTGTTTCAGATCGGAGTCCCCGCTGGGACCAGTGGAGGGAGGACCGTGTCCTGGGGTCCCCTTCCTCACCTGGACTTCACTGACCCCTGCTCCCAACTCCACAACCCGGCCTGTTCAGGTGGGGTCTTGCAGGCATCGTAACCCCCGACCCAAGTACTGTCCTTGGCTCAAGAGTGTGACTGCCCGCATGTGAGTCCCAGTGTCACCTCTAATCGACGGTGTCACATGTCCCCATGCCTCAGTTTCCCCATCTGAGGATGAGGATACCGGTACTCTGGAGAGCACCCAGAGGCATTCTACCTCATAGCTACCTCCCCAACCTTTTTTTTTTTTTTTTTTTTTTGTGGCACTAGGGATTGAACTCAGGGGCATTCTACCTTCAAGCTATACCCCCAGCCCTATCTTTTATTCTTTATTTTGAAACCGGGTCTCACTAAGTTGCAGAGGGCCTCACTAGGTAGCTGAGGCTGGCTGAGAACCTGGATCCTCCGGTCTCAGCCTCCCAAATGCTGAGATTACAAGCATGCGCCACCATGCCCGGCTCCCCAACCCTTTTTATACACCTCGATTAGGGAAGCGCCTGGCACCTAGTGAACACCAAGTGTGAGAGACGGCACACTCTCTCCCGGAGTTCTTCCATGAGCATCCAAGATGGTGGCCCTCTCCTGGTTCTGTCCACCTCCGTCTCCCTTCTCTTCACTTTCCATAGGGGCCCATCACCATCTGAGAGGCGATGTATTTGACATACTGCTTATCTCTCTCTCTCGGCCCCGAGGATGCCGGGGCCATGGGGTGTCTGCCTATCACTCACCCCTGTGTCCCTAATGGCTGGCGTTGCCGCTGGGCCACAAGAGGCCTTGTTATAATGGTAGATGACTCCAGGGAGCGAGCTTACTCAGGGTAACAACGTCGGCAAGCTCTGTAACTCCCCACGTCCCGGCTCACCCATCTGGTTGGCGCCCCCACACACATTGATGAGAGGACTGTGGGAGGTAACGTCCACTCCAGTCTTTGGTACACGATTGGCACTAGAGAGAGGTGCTGCCAGGCTGAGTCAGGCAAAGCCTGAAGTAGCCGATCCCTGACTCTCCTCCCACACCCCGCAGGGCTGGGCTGCAGGGCAGCTGGCAGCTGGCCAGGGACAGGATGACCGTCCCAGGTGTGTGCCTGCGGTGGGCGCTGTCCTGGCCCCATGGCGGCCTCCTCCCAGGCAGCTGGAGCCTCTCCCGCCCGCCCTGCCAGAGCTGCCGCTGCCTGGCTGAAGCGCTTGCATGTGCAGGAGCGGAGCGGTGGGAACCTCTGCCCGCCCGGGTCCCACGCCACATCCTGGCCCGGGAGGAGGCGGGCCCCAGGCCGGACTCGCTTCCCAGCTATTCCCAGGCGGCCTGCTCTCCTGCCGCTCAGCTGTGCTGCCTGACCCAGGGCTGCAGGGCAGGCCGTCCCCCAGCGTCACGCCGTCCTCACTCAAGAAAGGAAGGCTCAGGCAGGCCTCTGCACAAGGAGGGTCTGCACTCAGAGCCCTGAAGCCCCCGCGCCCCGCGGTCTGGAGGAGGCCATGGACCTAAGGGCACATGAGCTTGGTGGGTGGGACAGAATCATGGAGAAGACACCCGAAGCACAATGGCTCCCACCCGGGGCTTCTCGGTTTCTCCAGTTCTTCACGAAGCTCTAGTTTATCAGCAGCACCAGCTTCCCCAAGAGTCCACCCCCTCCGTGACTGACCCAGAGAGAGACGGGGACAGACAGGCGGGCCTCAGTCCTGACGGTGAGCACGGAGCCAATGAAACCCAGCGCTGGCCCCGGGGATCCTCCATTCCAGTCAACTAGGTGCCCCCAGTCTGTGCTAGGCACAGCACACAGTAGGGACACAGCAGAGAGTGACTCACAGCCTGAGGGTCACCGATGTGGTCACCTGGGGAACGGTGGGGAGGGACGAGGGTGCCTGAGCAAGGAGGGCGAGGAGTGGGGGGAGGCTGGTACCCAGGTGCCTCTGCTGAGCCAGGCCTTGGAGAAGATGGTGGGCCGGGATGTGCATTTCTCAACAAGGAGCTAGCTCAGAACAGCTGGCCCAGGGAGGACTCCATCCTCTCAATCCACAGGCGCATCTTCTGAAGGCGGGGACTTGGCTCCGTCTGGACCCTCCGCGTCTGGAGAGGGGACAGACGCACACGCAGGGTCCCCCGGGGACGGTGGCTGCACCAGGCAAACACCCTGGAGGAAAGTCGCTGCTTGAGGGACCCGCGCGCCTCCCTCGCCCCACTATTGCTCAACTTCCTCTTGGTAAACATGACAAACTCCACGGGCTGTAACTTTCCAACCGGCGCCAAATAAGGCCTCCCTCAGCCTCCATCACCGACCTCCTTCTCGGGAACAAACAGCGGGGGTTCTGGTCATTTTCTAGCTCCCTGCTCCAGGTCACGCTCCCTGAGTATGCCCTGGGCACAGCCGCAGGGTCACACGCCACCGTGCAAGTGGCCGTGGGTGACAGGGCTGGTGGCTCGGTGTCCACAGAAGGACAGCCTTGTGCTAGGCCGCTTGCCACCCACACCAGTCACAGGCACTCGTGCAGGCCCACGCCCGCCCCACGCAGAGTCCCCTCCCCAGGCCCCTGCCGTGGACCAGCGAGGACCAGGGGGAGATGCTGATCAGAGTGGTCCGCGGACCTGGACATCATTCCATAAAGCTGGCCCCGGGGAAATGAGACGCTCCAGCCCCTCTTGCTTCCTTCCCAGTAAAATAAACAAACAAACAAAAAAAGACTAAGTCCATAGTCCCCCAGCATCTTCGCTATTTATTCAGGATTTACTGAGGATCTGTCATGTGCTAGGTCCCGTCACCAGGACTACGTATGGTTCACACGTCTGTGTCCAAACATCATGTGTCGAGACTGAATCCCTATCTATCCTGGTGGCATTAAGAGGTGGAGACTTTGGAGGAAGAGACTGTCATGATAGCTCAGCCCTTGTGAAGAGATTAGTGCCTTATAAAAAGACTCGAGGGAACCAGCATAGGTTCTTTTGCTCTCCTGTCCCTTCCACCCTGTGAAGACACAGCGCTCACCCCTCTGGGGACACGGCACCGTGGCGCCATCTTGGCAGCCCTCACCAGACACCATCCTGCCGGCACCTCAGTTTCGGCCTTCACAGCCGTGAGAAGCAAATTGATGTTACTAAGAGATGACCTACTGGCATTTTGTTACGGCAACATGAATGAACTGAGGCATACAAGGGATGCAAAACGGAACCTGCCACATCCTTGTGTTCTGGAAGCGTATAGGCTAGTGAACGATGGCAGAGCAATCATCTTCAAGCGCTGTGCTAAGAGTGACATCAGGGGAGCCGGGCGTGGTGGCGCACGCTTGTAATCCCAGCATTCGGGAGGCTGAGACCGGAGGATCCGGGTTCGCGGCCAGCCTCAGCTATCTAGTGAGGCACTCTGCAACTTAGTGAGACTCGGTTTCAACATAAAGAATAAAAAATAGGGCTGAGGGTATAGCTCAAAGGTAGAACGCCCCTGAGTTCAATCCCCAGTACCACAAAAAAAAAAAAAAAAAAAAAAAAAAAGAGTGACATCAGGGGCAGGTCTGGGGGAACGGAGATGGGGGGACCTCGCCCACCTGAAACTGGGAAAGGGAGGAGAGGCTGGAGAAACGTACTGAAGCGTGACGTGTGCGCCGAGTGTGAAGAGTGGCTGGCTATTGCCCAGGTACAAACCTTCAGATGGGGGAAAGGGGAGAGATAAGAATGCAGGAGGCAGGACACACAGAGCTCGGGCAACTCGTCCCGATGACCTGACGAGGTGCCCAGGAAGTCGTGATGGCGTTGGAAACTGGGTCTGAGCTTTTCCCACTTTCCTTTGCCCCATTAAGAGATTACATGCTCAGACCAAGATGTTAAGGGACACATGCTGACAGTAGGGAGAAGGCATCACGCAGCAGCCCAGGCAGGGACCCAGAGGAGGGGAGCCAAGGAGCATCTGTCCACCACTGCCTCTGAAGCCCCGCACCTCCACCGACCCCCAACAGGGCGAGTGCCAGTCCACAGCCCACCCCCCATCGCCTGACTAGGAAAGACTCCTTGTTCGGGCTCCAGCGTGGCTGTGTAGTTTCTACGTAGGATAGTGTCTGCAGTGGAAATAATTAAATAAATGTTTATAAGATAAAAATAAAAATTTCCCAAATCTTAACCAAGATTCATTAGCGAGTATTTCCACTAAATATTGTAAGTCCTGTGATGGTCCAAGCTATACTGTCTCTTTCTTTAGAATATGCTCCTTTATATTCCAGAAACTAATTCACAACTTCTCCTATTTTGAAGCCTGGAGTATACTTAGAAGTGTGTGTGTGTGTGTGTGTGTGTGTGTGTGTGTGTGTGTGTGTGTGTTCCTAACAGTCATTCCAAAGGGTTCACATCTGCCAAGTGGAGGTTAGGGGAACTCGTGGTTGAGCATACTTATTATCATTACTTGCCTACCAATAGTATACCTTTTCATGTTTCACATCTACTTTCCAAAATGTTCATGTGCGAACAGCCCTCATACAAAATGAGAAAAATTACCAACAGAAGCAGAAAGCAAACAGACCACCCCGGTGTGCCGGGATTTGGGGGCTGTAGGAACATGAGGTGGCACTGGATATGGCCCCCAGCTGCATACCAGTTGATTCAGGATACAGCTGGAAATGCAAAAAAAAGGGAGAGGGGGACAGCTGAGACTCCCTATAAAGAGTCTTCTCACCAGCTCTGGGACACCACAGGGACGAGGACTTGCTGAGGGCCTTGTTTTCCCCAAAGGACCCCAGTCCTTCTTCACTGTACCTCGTCCTGTGAGTGATGCCATGCTGAGACCCCAGAACAAAGAGAAAGCTCTCAAAAGTCAGAAAAACTGCTGCCAACAGTGCAAGAGTTGACCACACAACTACAGCCTCCCCAGGCCCGTCCTCATCGGCACAGGTGCCAACCCTGGTTTCTTATTCCTCCTCACCATCTTTTAGGGAAGACGGATCCCGAGGCGGCAGGCAGAAGCTGAACCCAAATAGACAGCTGATGGAGAAGGAAGTCGAGCTCATTGAACCAGGCATGAGTTACCCCTTCTCTAATATTTACGCACGTACCCACGCCTCCCTGACACATGAAAGGTGGTTGTCAGCTGCGCGTGGTAGCACATGCCTATAATCTCGGTCGGTACTTGGGAGTCCGAGACAGGAGGATCACAGGTCCCAGGCCAGCTTTAGCAACTTAGTGAGGCCGTTGGCAACTTAGTAAGACCCCATTTTGAAAGAAAGAG
>PVLC010009490.1:0-23928 GCA_004027655.1 Graphiurus murinus
GGCCGGGCGTGGTGGCGCACGCTTGTAATCCCAGCATTCGGGAGGCTGAGACCGGAGGATCCGGGATCGCGGCCAGCCTCAGCTACCTAGTGAGGCATTCCGCAACTTAGTGAGACCCGGTTTCGAAATAAAGAGTAAAAAATAGGGCTGGGGGTATAGCTCGGAGGTAGAACGCCTCTGAGTTCAATCCCTAGTACCGCAAAAAAAAAAAAAGAAAAAAAAAAGAAAATACTAGCATTGATTTTCTGATTAAAGCAAGGCAAACTATAAGGAACTGAATCATTCCAAAAGTATGCATTATAAATCATTGGAAAAACTGATGGTTTGTGTATATAAAATTTGTGCCTTGAACACATCATCATATTGCCAGATATTCCTGCTGGAATTCAGAAGAGAAAACAAACAAACAAACAAACAAACAGGATGTTGATGGTAAATGATTAAAAATGATCAGAAAAGTAAACCTGGTCACATTATTTTTGCTTCTTTAGTAGACAATATCAACCTTAGATGCCTGAAATAGACCTTTGAGTGATAGATGGTTTCTAGCTAAAATGAAATAAAATTGTTTTAAAAAATGTGGGTGTTTACATAAGAAGCCATTTTTGCTTAAAAATTCAGTGTCTTGTTTTTAAATAATTATGTTAGACTTTTGAAAATGATTTAATTCTTATATCTGAGAGTATCATGATCATAAACTGTGAGATTAGTGTTCAGCAGGAGAGAATACCAGATTGACCTTTAAAGTGTTTGCCTTTTATAAAGCATTTTATAATGCAAGAACATTCTGTTTCAGGACACCTATTTTCCCGCTTTGTGTGTCTCTTTGAAAGTTCTGTGTATACTATGGAGCTCTTTTGTGGGTGCTGGTTGTGCTTGTTCCTATATGGAAGAAGGATTTTGTGAAGTATTTTTAAAAAACCTTCATAAATTAGTATAAAGACAAAAACTATATATATACATTTTAGATCTTGGTATTTCCATCTTTAAAAACATATTAGGCTATTTTTGTGTTTCTCTTAATATGGAACACACAGAAAAAGATTAGTAAATTATTTTTGAATGAATGAATACATTCCGACAATAGCAGATTTCCATCCACATAAACAGAATCCAGCAAATATCATACCTATAAATGATCTAACATGTTTTGAGAAAATCAACTCAAAGTGATCCACTTTAAAAAGAGCTTTAAAAGAAAGATAATCTAACAATTGTTTTTCTTTCATGTGACTTTGTTGTACCGCTGCTACTTAGTAGATATTACTCTTTCTGTAGTAATACTGAGGAACCAGATTGTGTAGGGCCTGATAAGCCATGCTGAAAAGTTTTCACTTGGAAAACACCGAGGAACCCCCAGAGGATTCCAAAAATCAAAGACAGTTGGTGAAAACAGCTGTATATGGGATAGTTGGGGCTGGGAAAGTACTGGGAAATAGGGAGACTAGGTAGGAATCTATTGTGACATGTCCCGGTGTTGCAAGATGAGAACTGCAGCTAATCTGTGGTCTTAGATGGTGTCAATAGAAATGAAGAACAGATGGGTTGTACCAGTCTGTTTTTCATTACTGTAACAAAATACCCAAGGCAGGCTAACTTTATAAAGAAAAGATGTTTATTTAGCTTATAGTTTTTAATTTGAAAGTCCAAACAGCATGGCACAGGCTTTGAGGAGGGCCATTCTTGTTTGTGTCACCTCATGCCCCTCATGGTGGATGACAATGGGGGGAGCATGTGTGGGAGAAAGAGATCACTTCACCAAACAGGAAGATAGAGAATGACTGGGGCCCCACAATCCCTTCCAAGGACATTCCCTTAATTGACCTAAGGACTTCCCACTAGGCACTTCTTAAAAGTTCCACACTACCTCCCAGTACCCCTACCCTGAGGATCAAGCTTCCAACATGTGGACCTTGGGGGCAAACAACATCACACCATCATCTTGGTATAAGAGATATTTTAAAACATTTTAAATCCTTGCAGGCCAAGACTCTATTTACTTCTCTCTGTGCATATGTTCTCATCCCAACATAAGGGCAGTCAGGATCCATTATATATATACTGGAATAAATCAAACTGTGTGACGTGACATAGTGAATGAAGACTAAATATCAAGCAGTTATGTCTACGATGCCTGTGTTGGATCATTTGGGATGAATATTCAGTTATATTTCTAAAAAATGTTCCCAGTATACCAGCGAATTGGAAAATGCTAATGTGCTTGAGAAAATTTACTGGGGTGGAGGTCACAGTTAGACGCCAATTCCACATTACTTATGGTGCCTTTGAGCTTTCTCCAAACAGAATTCCTTGATTCTTCTTCTGAGTTCTGTGAACACTAACACTAACTGTATCATTGTACTTATTTTATGTGGGTATTAATTCACTCCTATTAAAACTTCTTGAAAGTATGAACCTAATTATGGTATTTTTAAAAGTGGAGTATAATTATCATTCACTAAAATGCACAAGCAAAAGTGTACAGCTAGATTACTCTCTGCCTATGTATTGTACCATGTAACCACTGCCCAGATCAGGAATATTTTAGTCATCCCAGAAAGTTCTCTTTGTTTCTTTTCAGTCAGTAATCATTAACACCTCAGCCCCCACTCCAAGTAACCACCATCCTACCTTCCATTGTATGGATTGATTTTGTCTGGTTTTGAACTTTATGTGAGTGGAATCATTCCAACCAATGTATGCTTTTGCTCCACAATGATTTCTGAGGTTTGTCTCTGTCACTGTGTGTCAGTTGGTTGTTCTGATTTATTGTTGCTTAGTATTGCATGGTATGGACATATCATGTTACTGTTGATGAATATTTGAGTTGTTTCCAATTTAGAGCCATTGTGAACAAAGCTGATATTAACATTTTTGTGCATGTCCTTCTGAGAATACAAGCTTTTATTTCCTCTGGATAGGTACCTAGGGGTGAAATCCCTGGGGATCATAGGATAGGTATGTTTCCTTTTATTAGTAACTGACCAATGATTTCCAGAATGGTAGTGGCATTTTACCCCACCACCTTTGATGAGTGCTATAGTTATTACACATATACACCAATAATTGGATGGCCAGTCTTCTAATCTTAGTCCTGTGGGTGAATATGTAATGTGGTTTATGTGGTTTATTTTTAATTACTTACTTAATTTTTTTTTTTTTTTTTTTTTTTTTTTGGTACTGGGGATTGAACTCAGGGGAATTCTACCTCCGAGCTATACCCGCAGACCTATTTTTTACTCTTTATTTTGAAACAGGGTCTCACTAAGTTGCGGAGTGCCTCACTAGGTAGCTGAGGCTGGCCGCAAACCTGGATCCTCCAGTACAGATTACAAGTGTACGCCACCATGCCCGGCTACTTAATTATTTTTTATTTGCGGTACTGGGGATTGAACCCAGGAGCATTCTACCTCCGAACTGCACGCTGAGTCCTTTTTTTTAGTCTATATTTTGAAACAGGGTCTCACTAAGTTGCAAAGTCCTCACTAAATAGCTGAGGCTGTCTGTGAACTCGAATCCTCTGGTCTCAACCTCCCAAGTACTGGAATTACAAGGGTTCACCTCCATGCCCGACTTCTATAATGTGGTTTAAATTTGCAATTCTTTGATAAGGAGTGGTGTCCAATACTTATTCATTATGTATTGCCCATTTGGAGATACCCTTTTCAAAATGTCTCCTGAAGTGTTTTGCACATTTGAAAAATTATATTATCTGTGTTTTCTTGTTCGTTAATGATTTCGCTTTCTGAATACCTAACATTCAGCATAGTGACTGGCAATGAGCAAATATTGTTAAATAAGTCAAGGAGATAAATCAAACTGGCCTTATTTGCAAATTTTTCTTTGTCACTGGCCACAGGAAATGGGTTGTGGAAGTAATTAACTTTTATGGTACACTGATGTTTGTTGGTTTTTGGAAATATCAAGACATAAATTCTAAACACAGCTGGTTATATTTGTGCTAGAAGCACTCGTGATTTTGTGTTAAATTTTGGTTCATTCATGCACTTAAAGTACTTATCATCATAGTGTCTGAAAGCCCAGAAAGATTTCAGGCAAGGATATAAATTGTAACATTACTCTCTCCTCTTTTTCTATCATGTTAAAAAGAGTAGATATGATATCCAAAATGAAGGACTTATTCTACTGTTTACTTGATTTCTAGATGAGAAATGTGCTTTCTAATCTCTTGATGATAAATGAATTTTTTAAAGTATGAAAACATTTAGAAATAATTTTTATTGGTACATTGTAATTGTACATGATCGTGAGAGTTATAGGGATGCATTCTTCTATGCACATGCCAATAATTGGTCTGTTTCTTTCCCATACCTCCTCTTTCCTTTCCTTCCTCCCTCCCTGTGCATGATAGAGAGGTTCATGATGATACATTTATATAAGCACATAACTTTATTTGGTCTGTTTTGAAAAAAATTTTAAGGTTCATATTTAAGGTTTTTAATAACTATTTTTCTAATTATAAAAAGTAATAACCACTCAACTTTGAATGTCTCAAAAATATAGCAATATGTAGAAAAAACAATTTAAATTTGATTCATTCCAGATCACCACTGGGAGTATGTAGCCTTTTTCCTGTATTTTGTCACATGCCTCTCATTATCTGTATAAATATATATGTAAATATATATGTGTGTGATCTATATAGCTATATGTTTATTTTTATAGTCCAGCTCAATTTTACCCTATGGTAGATTGGAGGACTACTTATATAAAGAGAAAAGTTAGTTGTTTAATGGTTCAGTCATCTTTGCTTTTTGTAGCAAACCTGAAAATAGGCAGTTATTGGTCCTTTGCCAGTATCTGTGCCCTCTAGCATCTAACATCTTAGTTTGTGTGTATAGCATCATGCTATGTGTATATAACTCATCAAGTGTTAAATTATAACAAGCCTTTCAAGAGCTGTTGTCTCGATTAAAGACTTCCCCATTGTGAGGTAGAGGACAGTTTGGGTATACTGAGAAACATGGGCTGTGTATGTGACTCCAAGTGCTTGTGAGGAATTCATGGTTTTCTTCTCCTGAGGTTTTGTAGACTCAAGAACACAAAAAGATTCTTAAAAATTTTCTCATTCAGTCCTACGTATCCAGGCAGATATACTTACTCAACTCTCTAGGTGAGCTATGAATTCTCTTGAAGCTTTTTAATGGAAATTATTGTAATATTTTATCAAATGCAGTCTCTTCCAAACATGATTTCATGGATAGATTTAATCAGTTATTCAGTTATGTTTGAAATAGCTCAATTTCAACTTGAACTTTGTAACCTTAGGACAGATCATCATGTTGCACATATAGGTAGCAAGGGACAGCAGAAAGCAGGATTCTGAATTTACAAAATAAAGATGTTCATTCTCTAATTCTTGATATGTGAAGTTTTTAGTTGTGTGTGTGTGTGTGTGTGTGTGTGTGTATGTATGTATGTGGGTATATGTATGTGTGTATGTATGTCTGTGTTACTGGGGATTGAACCCAGAGATAATCTACCTTTGAGCTATACCTCCAGCCCAATTTTAGTGTGTGTGTGTGTGTGTGTGTGTGTGTGTGTGTGTGTGTGTGTTTTAACTTTTTGAAACAGGGTCTCATTAGGTTGCAGAGGACCTTGCTAAGTTGCTGAAGCTGTCCTTGAACCTGTAATCCTCCTGTCTCCATCTTCCAAGTACTAGGATTAAAAACATGTGCCACCATGCCTGATGACATATAAATATAAGTTTTAAAATATAGAAATTAACCAGGCACAGTGGTGCATGCCCATAATCCCAGTAACTGGGAAGCTGAAATAGCTCAATACTTGGGAGGGTCGCAGATTTGTAAGGCCAGTGCACAGGAATTTAGTAAGATCATTTCAAAATAAAAAATAAAAAGGTCTGTGGTGTGGTTCAGAGGTAGGATGCTCCTGGGTTTAATCCCCAGTACCATAAAAATAAAATACAAAAATTAAATGTGATTTTATAAAATCTCACAGAGAAATAAGCCCCTAGAAAAGAGATAAGTATAAAAATGATTTCTGTTGTGAATATATTTTCCCTTAGACATTTTA
This sequence comes from Graphiurus murinus, assembly GCA_004027655.1. Classification (NCBI taxonomy): domain Eukaryota; kingdom Metazoa; phylum Chordata; class Mammalia; order Rodentia; family Gliridae; genus Graphiurus; species Graphiurus murinus. The sequence goes on from PVLC010009490.1 coordinate 6,058, forward strand.
CTATGAATATGCTTTGTGAATAATACACCTCAAAAGTAGTTTCAGAAGCATTTTTAGAACAAAAAGAGGCTAATGCAGATCGCCTGTGGAATTTTATATAGATTTGCAATTGTATCATTTATCCTTATAATTATTTTGTGGGTGGTACTGGAAATTGATCCAGGAGCATTCTACTTCTGAGCTATACCCCAAGCCCTTTTTATTTTATTTTATTTATTTTTTTGTTTTGAAAAGAGTCTTGCTAGGTGTTGGAGAGTCTTGCTAAGTTGCTGAGGCTGGCTTTGAACCTGGGATTCTCCTATCTCAGCCTCCCCAGTACTGGGATTACAATCATGTGTTGCCACACCTGGCACATTTGTAATTTTTAATTCAAAATGTTTAATGTAAATAAAAATGCATCCTGACCCCAGATGTTCCCCTCAAGAAAGGAGGGTGTCAGGTGTTGGGAAGGATGCCTCTTCCTTTATAATTGTCTCCCAAGAGTTTTCTATGAAATGTGGATCTACCCAAATGCTTTGATAGGCCACACTGGCTTTGTAAGACGTGCATATAATCTGACTCATTCTATGGCTTTTCTGGGCATTATGATGTTCAGATTGTGGAATATTTTGGCAGCAATGCCACTGAACAGCCAAACTCACATACACTGTAATGTAGGGAATGCTAGGCCTGTGCCTCGGGGCTGATCCCTTACTGAGAAAAAGATATGTGTGTGTGTGTGTGTGTGTGTGTGTGTGTGTGTGTGTGTGTGTACGTTACTGGGGATTGAATGCAGGGGAATTACATTTCCAAGCCATACCCCTAACCCTTTTTATTTTTTGTTTTGAAACAGGGTTTCACTAGGTTGCCAAGGGTCTTGCTAAGGGTCTCAAACCTGTGATCCTTCTGTCTCAGCCTCCCAAGTACTGAGGTTACAGGTGTGAAACACCATGCCTGGCTGGGGTAAGGGATTCTGCTTTCCCTTTCTCTGTTACCTGTCCCCCATAAGGCTGTTGGTGTTTACTAGGAAGACTCAAGCTTCTGAGTACAATCAGAGTGCATCAACTGCATATTTTACAGCTGATTTTTAGTAACTAGGCAAATGTTTAGTCAATACCCAATGTGGTGCTGAAATCCCACTATAAGAGAAGCTGCTGGTAAATTTAGTTCTTCCTACATCTGGAATATCAATTTAAGTCTATCTAAGAAAAATTCCAAATTGAGTGAACTTAATGAATTTAAATTCCTTGAGCAGTTCCACATCAAAGTAATTAATGGGCTTAAACTAACATCATACAAAATATTCCATTTATTTGATACTAAACATAGGACATTGAAATATAGCTTGTGTTTTTAAGTAAGGAGATGAAATATTTATGTGGTTTATTCTTTCAAATTAATCTCTTTAAAATATGGTAATAGACACATTATGCTATTAATCCCCAATGTTCCCTCTCCTGTAACATATCAAGTCTGTTGATCACTGCTTAGGAGACCTCGCTGGCCCCACGTGTCTTTAAAACTGCCAATTAGCAGCCCTGCCCAGATGCAGCTTGTTACTAGCCAGGAGGAGGAACCCTATTTAAAAACAGCCAACTTCTTGTTTCTATGCTTGGACTAAAAACATGTAAGTACGGCTATAGAAAACAAAGGTTGGCTTAGATGTTGCTGAAATCATTGTAAAACTGAGAACCATCTCTGCAAATTTTCCTGTGCACTTCGGTACCTGTCCTCTGAGTACATACCCCCAGGAGACTGGAGATGATGTTTTGCTTCACTTAGTGCAAACTGCTTTGGGACTCTCTGACATCATTAAGTCACATTTTAGTCCAGACATTTTGTTCAGACCTAAACTCTGAATGACACTTGCTCAGTTAAGAAGGAAGTACAGTATCTGTGAACTGTTCATACTGTGATACAAGTGCCATAGTGTTTGGCTTGGGTTTTTGTTTCTTTGAAATTAAATATGCATAAGTTTGATTATATATCATGTAAAGACATTTAAATGTATTTTATGTTTTTCTGTGAAGATGCTATTTTCTTCTTTTTAAACACTGTTGCCTGGTTCATGTCTCAAGTCTGGAGCTTATTTTTTTTTGTTTAGAAGTATATGTATTCTTTTTCTCCCACATATTTTCTTCTATTTCAAATTCCCACCTCCTATCTGTCCCCAAAGAAATATTTTCTTTCCCATTTGTAATGTCTGATATTTTATTATTTTAATACTGTGAGCTTGAATATGAACCTATATAAAATTATTTGAAAAATAACACTGGGCCAAATTTATTGAAAAATATAAATCTAGATAAACTTACTTGGAAACAGTGTTTGGTATCAAATCTCGTGAGGATAATATCTAGCCACTGCCTTTAAGTAGCATGTATTCTAAAAGTAGAAATAATAATAACAAGCCGGGCATGGTGGCACGTGCTTGTAATCCCAGTACTTGGGAGGCTGAGATCGGAGGATTCGGGTTTGCGGTCAGCCTCAATTACTTAGTGAGCCCCTCTGCAACTGAGACCCTGTTTCAAAATAAAGAATAAAAAATAGGACTGGGGGTGTGGCTCAGAGGTAGAGTGCCTCTGAGTTCAATCCCCAGTACTGCAAGAAAAAAAAAATAATAACAATAGTGTCACCACTTTTTGCAGCCTTATTTTGTGTCAGACAGAATGTAGGGTATTTTACATACATTAGCTTCTAGGAAAATAACTTAATTATCCCTATTTTTTCGGATGAAGAAATCAAGGTTTGACGAGGTTAAGTAACTAAGTTAAGAGCACACAGGTTAAATATGATCCAGATAGGGACAGAGATTTGGACTGAATCTGACTCAAAGCTGACATTCACAACTGTGCAAGGCACTGGGTGATTTAGTGTTCAGGTGCATAGAGGGTAAGTAAAGGGAAAACAAGTCCAGACTGGAGTGGTTAGGGAAAGTTCTATGGAAAAGTCAAGCACTCATACACACAGTTAACAATGACAGGAAAAGGTGGTGTGCGATTCCTTGGGAGAAAACTCATTCTATATGGAGAATTGTGCTGGCTGTGTGATGGGTATCTGTACTACCTGGGACATCCATATTTGCCAGCACACGCAGAGCAAAAACTGTGCTCCATTAACCAAGTCTTTTGTTGGCCTTCTGTGCCCCTGACCCAGTAAATTTAGCCTTTGTCATTCCACTGACTCAAAACTTTTGGGAAAATGCTGACATAAGTTTTAATTAGAGAACTGAATTTCTAATCTGTCAGAAAATTTATACTTATTTTCATGAATATTATATTATGTTTTGTTCTTAACAAACTAAGAGGGGCATTATTATCTTCATTTTACTAGTCAAGGAAAAAAAAGCTCAGAATGGTTTTATAAAAATAGTATCAAACCATGTATTCTTTTGCATCTTTTAATTGTTAATTTTAAGTAAGGAGATGAAGTCTTTATGTGGTTTATTCTTTAAAATATATCTCTTTAAAATATAATAGACACATTCTTATTTTTAATTAAGTAATATATCATCAGCATATTCTTACATGATTGTTATACTCTAATTTCAAATAGCTGTATGTGTTTCTTCATGTAGGTATGACATGGTTGTCTTAAGCAGTGTTCTGCTGTCAGACCTTTAGTCTGATGATGGTCTTGTATTGCCAATGGTGTGAGAAAAAGTTTCTCCTATAAGGTGTGTCTTGTGTGTAGGAATTTGAATTCCCATCAATTAAAATCAATTACAATTAAAATATGCATGCTCTTTGAGCAAATGATTCACTTTTAGCAGTTTTTCTATTAGAAATAATCACATACATACAACAATATTGTCTATATTTGAAGAAACACTGGAAACAACTTCAATGTTCACAAATTAGAAATTAGTTAATTTATGGTACATTTATATAATGGAATACTCTACAGCCATGATACAGATCAAAATGTGCTGTCTTGGAAAGCTATACAATATACATTTGGAGTAAACAGCATCAGATAACAGAATAGTCTGAACCCATATGTTAACTATGCGAATATATATTAAAATGTGTTTGAAATGTGTCTGGAATAATATAACACAGATAATGAAAAATGATCTTTGGAAAGTTTTGAGGGTGAGTATTTGTGTATGCTGGGCAAGGTATTGGAAAGGTATTCTATTTTATATGGTTCTGTTTTTCCTTAACTTTAGTATTACTTTTATTATTTTTTTTTTTAAAGAAGTGTCCTTGGGGCAAGACATACAAGTGTCACCATTTGGTCCCTTACCATGGTTTGGCCTGAATTCCAGCTGTGTTCTCGTTGCTTGGTGCACTCTCCTTCCACCTCTGGCTCTACTCAGTGGAGCTGCCCTACCCTGAGGTATCTCTTACTTCTCTCAAACACACTCTTTATGAACACTGTAAGCAAGCCATACTGAACAGCTTCACCCAGTCCTTCTCATCTTTCTTGTAGACTTTTGCTTTTCCTAGCAAGGACTGTGTTATGAGATTTTTTTCCATCCAATTCTCTGAGTGATCACACTTTCCAAGTGTGATGAGCCGCATATATCAACTCTTTGCTGTTCTTCAGTCTGTACCCATCTACACAGTATATGGCAGCTATCTCTTAAAAGTTCTGATAATTCAATGGCTCATTTTCAGTGCTGATGTGCAGTTTGTCCCTATTATCATTTTTATTATGCTTTTATTGGTGCACTGTAGTCTCACATCATAATGTAAATTATGTTGACAGTGACATACATGCATTTCCCAAGTTATTTTGCTCTGGATCAGAATTGTGTGTCTTCTACTCGTATTTCCATCTTTACTCAAAACACACAGCTTCTCAGCAGGGAAGCGTGGGTCTGTAGGGCATATCAGGCAAAGAGAATAGCACAAGTTAAGGTTCAGAGATTAGAAAGAATGCGAACCATTAAGGAAACTGAGGGTAGGTGAGCATGGCTGGAAGGAGATGTTGCTTCCTCCTTACGTGCCCTTCAGTCCTAATTATTCCTCTGTCCACTACACACACATACAGCCTCCTTGTGCCTATAGCAGACCTCACCAATTTACCTTCATAATTCAGAATTATCTCCATAATTGATTGGTGGTATTTAGGAGAGGCACAAGGTAGCTCAATTCCCCTCAACAGAGACCTCCAGCAGCCATCGTATGTGGGTATGTAAGAGAAACTCATTTTCCATCTTGGTGGTAGAGTGTTCCCTGAGGTTCCAGGTAGAATTGGTTCTGATCTTTTCAATGTGACACTATTTGTAAGTAGTCATGGCAATAACTGCTTACAGTTAACTGCTGATAACATTCGTTTTAATTTAGTCAGTAATCAAATATTTTCCCTACTGTTCTCATTCATTCCTGGCAAGTAAATGTCTGTCCAGGATGAAAATTCTTGAGGTTCTGAAATAAAACATCACTATGTGGTTGAGAAGAAAGTCTGGGGCAGAAGGTCCATTTTGATTTAGGAGATAGATACAGAGTTTTCGTTCTCTGCTCTCTGCTGCATGATTGTTTCCCATACTCTCTAGTGGATTGGCTAGTTCCTTCTTTCCTTCCTTCCTTCCCTCCTTCCCTCCTTCCTGCCTTCCTTCCTTGGGATTGAACTCATGGGTATTCTACCTATGTGCTATAGTCCTAGCTCTATTTTATTTTTATTTTGAAACAGGGCCTCACTAAATTTCCAAGGCTGGCTGTGAACCTGCAATCTTCCTGTCTCAGCCTCCCAAGTACTGGGATTACAGACATATGCCACCACACTTGGCTTGTATTTTTTTCTTTCTTTCTTTTTTTTCTTTCTTTTGAAACATTAAGTTGCGGAGAGCCACACTAAGTAGCTGAGGCTGGCCACGAACCCAAATCCTCCAGTCTCAGCCTCCCAAGTACTGAGATTACAAGTGTGCGCTACCATGCCCGGTGGCTTGTATTTCTTAAGTTTTATTTTTTTGCATTTATTCTCAATACTTATTTACTGACACAATTGCTTTGACTGATGACTTAAGAATCTAGAGCATTTAAAATAGATGTTTCAAACCAGGCATGGTAGCACACACCTGTAATCCTAGTACTTGGGAGGCTGAGACAGGAGGATAACAAGTTTGAGACCAGCCTCAGCAACTTAGCAAAACTCAGGAGACCCTATTTCAAAAAAAAAAAAAAAAAATTAATTTAATTTAAAAAGGGCATAGCTCAGAGGTAGAAAGTCCCAGGGTTCAATCCCTAGTATTATAAATAAGTAAATAAATAAATAAACAAATAAATAGATATTTTAACATTGATAGTTGAGAATCAAAAATACTTACTTTATGAAGTTATTTCTGTTTCTCAAGTGAGATGCACTTCTACTTTTGACATTCCCTCTTTTTTTCTTGAATGAATAGGCCCTAAAAATAATCCGAGTCGAATCTTCCCTCAGGTTTTGCCCAGCACCCAGCAGGCTGTTCTCTCTGAGCATATCCTGCTCCAGGCCTTTTTCTCCACTTCATTTGGTGGCCTAAAGAGCCACTGAAAATATGGGCTCAATTAAAGGGGCGCTTTTTAAACTCTTCAGTACTATTTCAAGTTCTCAGTTCTGTTTTAACAAGCATCATTAAATTGTTTCCAGTCAAATTTAAATCCAATTCTTTGTAATAAAATGCCTTAAGCAACATTCAAATAAAAAGAAAAATAATGTTTTCTTATAATCTTATACTTTTAAATTGTATTCTCTAACAGATAAAAACATTTTAAAAAGGTAGAAAAGTATCCTCTTACAATCTTTCTCTACAACATGTTAATTTGTTTTCATTTTTACCTATTGTCTTTAAGTTTTTTGTCTATACACAACAGACATCTTAAAAAGTTATACTCATTATAGAAAAACAATGTTTATTTTTTATCACATTAGGAATTGCATTTTATATTTCATGATTAAGATGCAAAACTTTGTAAATATCATTTTCTTTTGTGGTATAATGTTTTTCAGAATGAAGTTTCTTGAATTTTCTCTTAGCTCCTTGTCTGGTGTTTTCTCTTGAATTTATATGTTACCTGGCCTCCTAACTCACAAAAATATTCCTTCATTAATTACATGAAGTAAAAGACAAGAGAGTTCTCCAATCTGGGAACTATTGGTTTCAGTAAGGCTAAGGGTGGTTGAAGCACCCTCCTTTTGGATGTGATGACTTAATATTTATTCAATTTATATTTTTAAAATAGGATGTTTATACTCTCAAGCCTCAAATATTTGATTCTGGATAAGTCAAAATGTTGTATGCTATCAACACAGCATACGCATCTTGGATGAGAAAGAGAGGAAAGTAGTAGTAGGCTGTGCTATGCTGTAGAATTGGGCCACCCAGACTGGTTACCCAGGGTGACTTGGTTAGCATACCTTCATCCTGTCTTTTGTGATTACCAGAAAGGTGGCCATGGAAAGTCAAAGAGAGTCAAGATGCTGTTTCTCTAAAATACAATGACCTTGGAAACAGGGCAAGAGTCACTGCTTTAACACAGTTCAAATATCAATCCAATCAGGTTTGTGCAACAGAGTAATTCAGGAAAAGATGTTTTTAGCTTGAAGATGGTTGAGCTATGGTTCCCCATGGTTGTCAAACACTTAGGTTAGGCACTTAGGCATTTTATAAGTAATAGCAGTATCCAAGGTTATCAAGCACTTAGGTTAGACACTTGTCTAAGGAATTTTTGTTTAATTAACCTGATCCTGTGAATTAGGCACTACGGTTGTTCCCACTTTCAAAATGACATGCCTGCTGTACCAAAAAGATTCAAATCACTTTCCCTGCTTAAGTGGAGTATCTGGGAGGATGAATCAGGTGGTCTTGTTCCCGAGCCTACATAGTTACACACTGGCTAGGTAGCCTCTCACCTGCAGCAGGACACAGAAAAATTTGCATGTGAGCCCTTGTTATGAGAACCTCAGCTGCAAGAATAAGAAATGGGTACTGATACTGTCTACTGTCTATTCATTTAGAACACTTCAAAGGACATTTGGATTCCAAACTGTGTATTTCTGAAATATCATAAAACCTTCCCTATTTTGTAACCTGGCACAGGATGAAAAGGAACTGCTGGCATGCTGTGCCTTAGTGGAAAAGGGGACATGTCTTGTGTCATTCACATCACTTTCAGGAGTTTGGTGGAAGGAAGCCTTTGCTGGCTGCATTAAAATCAAGTTCCAGATCCTGCCCTAGATGTCTTCATACAATAGCCAACCTAGACTCTTCCTTGTCTTCTCTTTTAAACATAAATCATCTTACCTTGTGTTTTCCTCCAATTAAAGATTGTGAGATAATGTGCATCCTCATTATCATGCTATGCATCAACATCTTTGCTTCAACAGGCTGACTAGGTCTTAGTCCAAGAGCTCATTAGGACCTTTGAGGGTAAATTTAAATTCCATACCCCTAAGTGAATTGGATTCTGAGGCAGTTGTGTAAAGAAACAAAGAAAGGCCTGGGAACACAGAAAGGAAGAGAAATAATCCTCCTTAAGATTCTGTCCAGTGCCCAACGGGCAGGCTGCTCTCTTCTGATTTGGGCATCTTCTTCCTCTTCCCTTGGAAACAGCAGGGAGGGAGGAGGCTTGCTTTTAATGGACAGTTGGCTTCCCTCTGATTCAGTGCTTGGATTCCTCGAACTAATCAGAGGTGCCAATCAAAGCTGCGCGCTGTGCTTGTTCTATCTACTTAGAATCACTTCACTTTATGCCTTTTAGAATGGAGATATAAATCATCTCTACTTAAAGCATGGTGGAATAGGCCTGAGCAATCCTGGGAATTTGGCAGGGATGGAAGAAACAAATGCAAGCCTATTTCTGCTACACTGGAGAGTGTGCTTGTTTTGTTTGTTTGCTTGTTTAGTTTTTATTTTCAAAATCATAGGTGCAACATGGAACAAGTTATTTAAGAGTCTAAGTTTGACTCTTCTTGGCTTAATAAATCAAATGTTTGTGAATCATGTAGAATTTAAGTGAGAATCTTTGAAAATAATCAGATTCTACTAGTAAAAACATCACAGAAATGGGGGTGGGATGGGGTAGGGTGGAGATCCTCTCTTCTATGAATGAGAGCTGTTGTATGAATAAGAGAGTGAAACATTTGGGTTTTACCAAGAGGTAACAAGTCAAGAGAGAAACTGACAAAGTCAGAAGAGAACAAGAGTGAGGTTCCTGGGTGTTTGCTGATTCTTGGCTTCTGTCCCAGTCTTGAGTTGTTTTCTGTACTTGCAGTTAAAATGGCCTGAATTCGTATTATAAATAAGATGAAAAGCTACAAACTCTTAAGTGTGTAATTCATAATGTGTCCTTTGCTGGAAGGAGTACATGGGAAACACTTAAATGCTGAGAGTTGTTTACCTTTCAAGGATAAGTAGAGAAAGGCCTCGTGGGACAGAAAAAATACTGCTCAGCTGTGGCATTTCTCAGTCCAGACTCAGACCTAGAAGGAAGAGAGTATTCTAAGGGTAAGGAATGCTCTGAGCTTCACTACAGGAAGACATCTTCCTGTCAGAGTAAGAGAAGGTGGGCACTTTGTGCCTATTGTTATCTTGGAGTCAGGGAGTTGATCCCATGAATACAACAGAAGAATATTGGAACATTTGGGGTACAGCCTTTGAGACACAAATACTGGACAGGAGATGTCATCTATACTAGGTCTCTTATCCTTATTTCTAATTCCCCAAAAGATGCTCAAAAGGAAACAGAAGTAATACATTTATCAAAACATCATGTTGTATACCATATAGACTTTTTTGTCAATTAAAAATTAATTAATGAAATGAAAAAAAACAGAATTAGAGAATGGAAGGAGAGGGAAATCTAGACTTTAAAATAGCTTTAAGAGAAACGAGAGCAGGGCATGGTGGCACATGCTTGTAATCCCACTACTTGGGAGGCTAAGACAGGAGGATTGCAGGTTCGCAGCCAGCCTCAGCAACTTGGGTGGCCCTCTGCAACTTAGTGAGACCCTGTTTTAAAATAAAAGATAAAGAAAAATCAGGCTGGGTATATAACTCAGAGGTAGAAGGCCCCTGGGTTCCATTCTCAGTAACACACACACACACACACACACACACACACGCACACACACACACAAATAATAATGATAAAATAAAAATAAAATAAAGAATGAAAGATTTTTATGAGTAAGTATAAAAGAATATTTCTTCTTGAAGTTGCTTCAACTGGTAAACAGAGAAGGGGCATGAAGACATGTATACTTTAGGCACTTGAAAATCGTTTGAGGAAGGAAAAAGAATGTTCAGAGGAAGATAACATGGAACTAGTGTGCTAATGAGGTATGCAAAAATATAAAATTTAAGAAAGTAAAATAAAACGGGTAATACAGGATGTGAACATTCAGACTTGTTCAATTTAGACACTCCGTGCTTTGTTTTGTCTTCTCGTTGCTGTTCTAGAAATAAAAAGAGAAACCATTCCCTTCCAGGAATCGGAGAATTTGAAATCTCAATCTTTCCTGATCTCAAGGAAAGGGAAGCTGAGCTTTAAGATTCAGGGTCTGGGTTTAATGGTCCTTTATAGGTCATTGTGAAAGAATGAGAGGGAGTATGGGGGTTTATGGAGAGAAACTGAGAGACAGGGAGGAGCCTGGCTACAGAGAGACTTCACTACTCTGGAAAGAGAACTTCCAGTGAGTTGTGAGTAGGAAGGACTCAGAGAACTCAGGATTTTGTGGTGGGAGGGACTGCAAGGTAAGCCCTTTGAAGTCAGATCTCTTAGGAGATTCCCATGCCCTATTCAAGACATGCAAACATGGAGTTTAAGAGACCTTTTCAGGCTTGATGGGTGAGGAGGCCTGTAGCACCTAATGAGAAAAGAGGTATTAGAGGTCTTCTTTTTCATCTATATAACATGTCTGTCTTTTGGTTTCTCACATAGCTCTGGGATGGGGTTGGGAGGCCTAGTAATGATATGAATAGAACCTGACTCCAGTAGGATAAGGTCTAAGGCAAGCTGTGGATGGATTAATGAAAATTAAGTGATTTTTTTCCCCTTTATTCTTGAAGTTGTGGACTGAGTCACTTCTCAACTGTACAGTTTTAACCCAATATTGGCTTCAGTTCAAACAGTAACAGTGCATCCACTCTTTTTCTCTGTGAAGGTGATATAATTCAAGTACACCTTTCTTCAGGAAGGGTGCTATTTTCTCTTGGGAACTCAACACCTGCCTTTTCCCCTTTCCCTTCCCTTATGGAATTTAGCAGAAATACTGATAGTGAATAAGACTCCACAATTCCCCAAATACATCAAAGTAGACCTACACACCATTTCTTTTTTTCTGGTTTTAAAGTATTAGGTGTAAACTTTAGATATCTTTCCTTTCTAAGTAGCTTGGGTATATAGAACTCAGATTTATACAAGCAACTGATATGTTTTGCATAAGTGGAAGACTGTAATTAAAACAAAAAGTATTTGGTTGAGAATGTAATGTGATGTGAAAACCACATTTTCTCTTCCTTTTATTAATTTTTAGATGAAAGACTTAGGGAATGGAAGAGTGAAGTCTTAAATCTGGGATAATAATTCAGGGGTCTTGCCTTAAGAGACATTTCTGTGAAGTAGAAGCAGTGGAGGGCAGATTTGGCCAGTGCTACAAAGCACTAAAGGCCTTGTCAAGGAAAAGCAAATTCCAAAGTGGAAACTAGCATTGTTGTAGATATAGACATCTGTTTCTCAAATTTATTGAGTAAAATGTAGAAGGGAGAAGAATAGAAAGCTACCAAATTTGTTTGATGAGATTTTTCCTAATTGTAAGAGTAGTACATAATCAATTGAATAAATAAAACAAAATTTGTGTGTATGTATATGTGTGTATAGAACATACTGTAGACAGTTTGTATCCTATTTTATTTACTTGATAGTGAATTATTAGCCTTTTTTCATGTCTTTAAAAATTCTTCACAAACATAATTTTAAATATGCATATTTCACAGAAGGGTATTTTGTAATTTATTTAACCTATCTGTTTTTTATTTTTATTTTTTGTGGTGCCAGGAATCAAATCCAGGGCCTTTTGCATACTATGAAGCAAATGAGCTATATTCCCAACCTCCAATCTGTTTTTGAAGAATATTTTTATGGTGAAAATTATTGCACTTAAACCTTAGATTTACTTTGATTATTTCCTTATGACATATCCCTACATGTGGGATTACTTGGGGGAATAACAGATGAACGTTTCTGTGGCTTTTACTTTATATTATCAAATTGTTTTCTTAGAGGATTTATATTTTGTAATACTATATGTTCCTTCTTCTGTAAATATATCTTTTACTTGTTTTTCTGTTCGGGGTTTTAGTGTTCTCTTAACACACTGTATAACATTACTATATCTTGAAGATATTGCTTCTTTGTTATATTTGTGGTTTTCATTATGGCTTGTCTGTTATATATTAACTCTTTTTATTGAAGTAATTGTCTGCCTGCGTGTGTGTGTGTGTGTGTGTGTGTGTGTGTGTGTGTGTGTGTGTTGGGGGGGGGGAAGTTATGCCTATATTTCTCAGGTTGTCTCAAATTCTGGGCTCAAGTGATTTTTTTCCTTAGTCTGCCAACTGGCTGGGGCTGCAGGAACACACCATTTCACCCAGCTATTGATATATATTTGATATCCATATGCTCCCGTGAAGTTCTTATAATTCAAGGGTGAGGCCAAATCTCTGTTCCTCCTAAAGGTTTTCAATGATCCTTGATATGTAACGAAGCATCTTCTTCCATATTACCACCAAATTTGGTTTTATTAGTTTGTAGCACTCACTTCCATCTACATTGGAAGAAACCTTCCCTCTTTGGAAAGCAGCCAACTTGTTTTATTCACTTTTTTACCTCTTCAAATCCTTAGCACAGTGCTTTGCACAAAACACATTTCCAGTAAATGCTTGTTGTGTTAAATGAAACAAAATCAAAGTCATTATACCTTAACTTTCAAAGGCAGTAGGTCCTTATCATCTTGCAATGGCAAGTATGACAGACTTGACAAAATCAGCTACAAAGTGAATGAATAAAAAAAAAAAAGTCCCCCCCCCTTATAACCCAAAGTTTTTAGCACAGGCTGAAGGGATTTATGATTCATATAATAGTTCGGTTGAAGTTAGCCACTCATATGAGTTTTTTTTTTTTTTTTTTAATCCTAACTTTGAGCCCATATAATTAAATTTCACTGGGAGAAATGTATCGGAAAAATCACTCTAAGTGACACAGTTATGAAAAAGAGAAATAGAAGCTAGGCAGGCACACTTAATCACAACTTCTAATAGGATTAAAAATATGAAAACAACAACCAAAACAACAAAACATCCAAGAATGCTGAGTTAAAATTGTCAGCAGCGATTCTGAGTGGTATAATTTTGTTTTATTGGTGCCCAGGGCCTTTAAGGATCCAGAGTAGGGTGATAAACATGACCAATAAATAGGGCAGTACATGGTGTAATGGTAAACTATTTGCCAGGAATACAAATATAAAAGGCTTTGAGTACTCAATTTTAAAACTCAGCTGGGCGTGGTGGTGCACGCTTGTAATCCCAGCATTTGGGAGGCTGAGACCAGAGGATCCGGGTTCGCAGCCAGCCTCAGCTACCTAGTGAGGCACTCCGCAACTTAGTGAGACTTGGTTTCAAAGTAAAGAATAAAAAATAGGGCTGGGGGTGTAGCTCGGAGGTAGAATGCCCCTGAGTTCAATCCCCAGTACCGCAAAAAAAAAAAAAAAAAAAAAAAAAAAAAAAACCAAACAAAAAAACTCAGGCTACCTAGATTTTCCTCAAGAAATTGGAATTGATATCCTGTTTTATAAGTGATTTCATATGAATCTAGAATACGGGCTACCAGTGGAACTTGAGGATACTATGAAGGTGTCAATTAATAGCAGGATAACTTGTGCCCTGGTTCCTTTGGCTCAGCAAGGATTTGCCTGGTGTGTGGGTGTGATCACTCATCCAGGCTGTCAGAATCTGCCCCTCAAAGCTGGTACCATTGCCCTTTGTAGAGAACATGATTTCAGAGTAAGCAGATCCTTCCGAACTTGGAAGCCAACAGGAAGGAAATCTTCATGTAGGATGTGCTATTTTTTAAAGCTTTGAAGTTCAAAGTGTACAATCTCTGCATGAAACAGAAGAGGTCTGGAACAAGCACATAAATCATTCTGCCAACAAGATAAAAGAGTTCTAATATTAAGTTCTAGAGATGGAATAGAAGTAGAGTTAAACTTTGCCTCTACAACACTTTTTCTTTTCTCAGCAGCAACTTTTTCATTAGAGAATAGAGCAATGGACAGAGGGGAGTCATTCCCTATTCTTTTGGGGTATCTCAATATAAAGGGCACTTTCCCTGTCAGATGTCCTAGTACCAGTGAGCATGGAAATCTAACAGAGATGGTGGCAAGTGAGTGCTCCCTAAATGATAATAATATGATCAAAAATTAAATACTACACTGAAATAATAGACAAATTTTAGAACTGGAATGTACTTCATGATGACCTATTAAAAATCTGCAGTAGTCCTCACTGAGTAATTTTGTACCCAAACTAACCCAGCTTGGATTAATATTAGAAGTATTGGATTAGTATCCAATACTTCTATTTCCTGAGTCTCCCTGTTCTCCAGTAACTCCCAATTATCCAACAGCCTCTAAACTCTGACCACAAGCATTGCTTTTATAGTTTTGCATTTTCTAATTGTTACATAATTATGCCTGGAGCTGTGGTACATGCGTATATCGCAGTACTTGAGAGGCTGGGACAGGAGGGTTGCAAGTTTCAGGCTAGCACATGGTAAATTAGCAAGACCCTTTTTAAAAATAAAAATGGCTGGGGGGTGTAGCTCATGTAGAATGCCTCTTGGTTCAATTCCCATTTTACTTACACACACACACACACACACACACACACAACTACACATGCACGATCACATAATCTGATTTATTTCAGAAATCTCCTCACTTTTAATACTTAATAAGCTTCTTTCCTCATGCATTTTTTTCAATTTCCTTTTTTTTTTTTTTTTTTTTTTTTGCGGTACTGGGGGTTGAACCCAGAGGCATTCTACCTCCGAGCTATACCCCCAGCCCTATTTTTTATTCTTTATTTTGAAACCGGGTCTCACTAAGTTGCAGAGTCCCTCACTAGGTAGCTGAGGCTGGCCGCGAACCCGGATCCTATGGTCTCAGCCTCCCGAATTCTGGGATTACAAGCGTGCGCCACCACACCCGGCTCAATTTCCATTTTTATAAACACTAAAATTCCTTAATTTTTCTGTTTACCTGGTAAGTTTGACTATATTTTCAATTAAAGAAATATTTGAATTGAAAGTGAAAATGTTGAGGAACAATTTCTGTAGGCTTATGAGTATGCTGTATTCTTGAGGAGTGAATAAACAAAATTTCAAAGGCAAAGTCATTTTCAAGGACTAAGGGTAAAAATTAAGTAGGGTAGAGTTTCCCTCTACCATATTGATTAGCCATTCTTCTTTCTCAACTTTTTTCTCCATATTCTTAGTTTAGGGGCATAAACAAACAAAAAAGTTACACAAGTGATAACCCGTTAATGGTTGTGATATTTTGGGTTGAAGTCTGTACTAACTGATGCTTTTTAAATAAACTATGTACACATGAAACCAGCTGAAGAGTGAAGCTCCCTATGGGAACATAAAATCCCTAGATGGCTGACAATAGCACAGTCTTGGTAAATATATAACCAGTTGTCAGTGAAGAGCCATGGGCAAGCACTAGATGCCTTACTAAGATTCATGGAACCAATTGCTATTTTTACAAAAGGTCATTTTTTAAGACTGATATTAGTATCTGTCATTTGTCAATGTCTTAGATATGCAGAAACAGATGCTATTGTAATGGCTTTAGAAATGAAATCAGTGCATGTATTCCAGAGGTGTTTTGAAAACACTTCTAGTTTTATTATGAATGATTTAAAATGTTAATATAAGTTCATTAATTCTATATTACCCATATTTCAAGGCAAGGAATGGGGTGTAATTTTGTGTGATGTCCCCAATTTCCATCACTCACCCCTCTTCACTCTGGGGTTCCCTTTCTGATAGTATAGTATACAGAGGTACCCCATGAAGCTCAGAATGGCGAAGTAATTTCCAAGGCTGCATAGAAACTAGAGAACAGGGCTGGAATTCTGCCTCTTTTTTTGGTACCGGGGATGGAATGCAGGAGACTCTACCTCTGAGCTACACTCCCTCCCCTATATTTTATTATTTTTATTTTGAAACAGGGTCTTGCTAAATTTCTGAGGCCTTCACTAAGTTGCTGAGGTTTTCCTTGAACCTGCAACTCTCCTGTCTCAGCCTCCCAAATCCTGGGATTATAGGCATGTGCCACCACGCCCTACCTCTTAACTAGATTCCCTACCTTTCCCTCTCCCCAATCTCAGCAATATGCGGTCCTTAGTCCTGACTCCAATACTACTTATGGTATATTTGAGGACCCTGTTACTAAAAAGCTCTAAAGATCCTTCCCCCAACCAATTTCAAGCTCTTCCCCCCTCTTTCTTTGCCCTCTCTTTAGCTCTTCACTCTTCAGTTTGTTTCCTTGTTATTCCCAGGAGGGAGAACTCTCTACCTCTGTCCACGCAATCCAGACTCTCTCTTCTAAAGTGTTTTTTTTTTTTTTTAGCTAATGATCCCTTCCTTCTCCCCTCCAACATTCTTACCCCTTTTCGTGAAAGTTAGAAATATACCTTTTTTCTTTGTCTTCCTCTAGTGAGCACTGCTGTTACCACTTTTACTTATGAAAACAGGGGTCTCCTTTCTGTCCTTATGTGGCTAATATCTGTGGTCCTCTCTCCAGGCTTCCTTTCTGCTGGTCTCTACTTACCGTAACTATGTCCTGCCTTTCTTACGGTTTCAGGGAGCTGTTCTACAGGTAAAATACATGATGGTCCTTCAAGGAAGTGTTCCTAAATTGAGACAAAGAAGTTGTAATAAAAGTCTTCTGAGACTAAAAGTTTTTTTTTGTTTTCTAAAGATACTCGATAGGCAACAGGGCTTAGGCCCACATTCATTTATCACTGTCCTAGTAATAAAATGAAAAGAAAAATTTTAATAAAAGATTAACTCAATTTTTTTTTTTTACGGTACTGGGGATTGAACTCAGGGGCATTCTACCTCCGAGTTACACCCCCAGCCCTACTTTTTATTCTTTATTTTGAAACCGAGTCTCACTAAGTTGCGGAGTGCCTCACTAGGTAGCTGAGGCTGGCCGCGAACCCGGATCCTCCGGTCTCAGCCTCCCGAATGCCAGGATTACAAGCGTGCGCCACCATGCCCGGCTGATTAATTCAATATTAAATAGAATTTTTTTTTTGAACCCAGAGGCAGTCTATCTCTGAGGTACATCCCCAGTCCTATTTTTTATTCTTTATTTTGAAACAGGTTCTCACTAAGTTGCGGAGAGCCTCACTAAGTAGCTGAGGCTGGCAGCGAACCCGGATCCTCCTGTCTTGGCTTCCCAAGTACTGGGATAACAAGCTTATGCCACCATACCCGGCTTAATATTAAATAGTACTTTAAAAAACTTTATAATGGAACTTCCCAAACATATAAAATATAAGAAATATAGGATACTAAATCTCTATTTATGTATCCCCAGCTTCGAAAATTATAAATCCTTTCCAGATCTATTCCTCCTTCCATTAGTTTGCAGGATTATGAAATTCTTCAGTATGCCCCTCTGATGACGTTTTGTTTTATATATCACTTATATGCAGTCCTCGCATTTAACAAAATCAATAATAATCCTAATATTTAGTCCATAATTTGACTTTCCTGGTTGTGTCCAGTGTTCTTTTCACAGATAGTATGTTTAAAACACAGCACAAAGTCCACACATTGCATTTAGTTATTATGATTCTTAAATCTCTTTCACACCTTTTTAACCTTATTCCTGTTA
>PVLC010009490.1:24028-53921 GCA_004027655.1 Graphiurus murinus
TTTTTTGCGGTACTGGGGATTGAACTCAGGGGCATTCTACCTCCGAGCTACACCCCCAGCCCTAGTTTTTATTCTTTATTTTGAAACCGAGTCTCACTAAGTTGCGGAGTACCTCACTAGGTAGCTGAGGCTGGTCTCGAACCCGGATCCTCCGGTCTCAGCCTCCCAAATGCTGGGATTACAAGCGTGCGCCACCACGCCCGGCTTTTGATGTAGTTTTAATTGATCCTCTCTCCTCTGTATTTACTACTAGATCTAGAGTATTAAGTAGATTCAGATTCAATTGCTTAGATAAGAAGACTTCACAGTGGTTCTGGGTCCTTTTGATTTTGTCATTTATGAAGGATAGACTGTCTAGTTGTTATTCAACTTATAGTTTAGGGTTTTCCCTCTTATCTCTTTGAAGAAATTAAAAATTATGCTACCTTTACATTCCTCAAAGTCCCACCAACTCTGGACTTATATAGAAAAATTAACTAGGCAAAATACTAGTGGTTCTGGATTCTGAATGTCTTGGAAAGTTGCATTTGAAGGAGTTTCTTGTGCGTCAACACAAAGGAATTGACCAGATAGGGAAAAAATGTACAAGTCATGAACTCTTAGGAGGAATTAATGAATGCAAAATTACAAAAAGTACATCACTAAGTATTATATTTAGAAGCAACATTATTAGAAGTCAGGATGAAAATAGCTGAAATTTAATGAGTCATTTGCTAATTATTCAGCTATGAGTTTCCAATGCCATTTGCTTCCAGCCCTTTTCCTTTTCCTCAGGGAGTTTTTGGTGTCATTTTCCTCCCTTTTAACATCTCCAGAAACTACTGTATGCTGGTAACTGGCCATAAATTGCACATGTGGAGAGATACACAAGAGATTCTGACTCACGATTCATGCTGTGTTACTGACTGAGATAACCATGAGCATTTTGCAACACACTTGAGGATTTTTCAGGGGCAATGTAGAGCAGAAATCAGTTAGTATTCCACTGACTACCTAGCATGCTATCTATGGCTTGGCCAAGAAATAAATACATAGATCACGAAGGTCACTGTGTGCACTAGAAAGTGACAGTGACATCATGCTCCCTGATGTTAGGTGTGCTGCTCTGGGTACAACCCAGGGGTCTTCAGCCATGCTGCACACTGGAATCACTTGGGAAACATTTGTGTCACTGATATCCATATTCAACTCCCAAGCTAAATCTGGGTTGATAAATCTTCAATCTAGACAGCAAATAAGAAGATACTACTTGTGAAACTTACTGCATTCAGAGAACTGGGCTGAAATTCTATTGCATGTTAGGAAACTGATGCTTGGAGAGATGTTATTTGCTCAAGTTTTGCCACAGAGTTTTACACCCAGTCTATTTAGCTTCAGAACCAATATTTTAGAATTTATTTTGAACATGACTCAAAATAAGTCATAAAATTTGTATCAAAACTCAGGATACATAATAATGAAACACAAATGTTAATTATCAAATAATAATGTTAAAAAGCATCATCACTCTTAATATTTTATTTTGTTTAATTAAAACAACAATGGTTGGGGTTGGTGATGTAGCTCAGTGGTAGAGTGCTTGTCTAGCATACATGAAGTTCTGGGTTTGCTCTCTAGCACTGAAAACAAAAACAAACAACAATAAAATAGTGGTAATATGCAGTAGAATGACTTAATGACTTAGTTTGATCCTTCCTTCCTTTCTTCCTTTTTTGATACTGGAAAATTGAACCCAGGGCACTCTATTGTTGAGCTACATTCCTGTCTCCCTCCCTCCCCAATTTTTTTTCATTTTGAAACAGGGTCTGGCTAAGTTGCTGAGGCTGGTTTTGAATCTGAAATCCTCCTGTCTCAGTCTCCCAAATACTGGGATTACAGGCATGCACCACAATGATGCCAGACTTGAAGCACTCTTCTAAACTACAACAGTCCAGGTTTTCTTTCAGTTTCAACAAATGTCATTATCTTTTCTCATTGTCTTCTCACTTGGAAAGCCCCTTCCTTCTATCTCTGCACTTTTTTTTAAAAAAGTCATTAAGTTGTTTTCTTGCTAAAAAGCATTTCCAAGACTATTATAGCAATAGTGCTTCTTGTTCTGATGCCTATTTTTAACACATAGATCTCATCACACATTTTTCTACTAAATTACAAATTATAATGCTTTATAATTGTTTTATGTCTTCAGTGGTTATGTCTCCTTGATTAAATATAATTTCTTTGAAGATAGTGACCACATTCTGTATTTTTGCTTCTGTGTGCTTTGAGTGAGGCACACTATAGATGCTAAAGCAGCTGTGTGGCCCTCTACAAGTCAATTTTTGAGCTTTCATTTCTTTATACTTGAAGGGAATGTTAGATTATTCTAAAGTCTATTCCAGGTTTATGTATATTTTTCTATCATATGTATGGTATTCTACAAAATTTAAAAATGAAGGAAGAAAAATATGAAACATTTTTGATTAGCAACTACAAGAAAGATTCTTGCATGGGAAGAAAAAAGGCAGAAACTGGCATTTTTATTTTTTTAGGCAAAATATAAACTTCTCCAGTATATCTCTGAAAAGAGAAAGAAAAATTACTGAAATGCAAAAATGAAGCTGGGCCCTGTGGCACTTGGATACTACCGTGTGATCATTCATGGGTCATATATAAGTTGAATGAATACATATATAACAAGGAATTTCTATGGACTTTTATCAAGTTGAATCGATTACATAATAACACAAAGGCCTACCAATGAGCATGGGTTTGGGAATGTGTGTTGGCAGAGATATCACAATTTAAGAAAAAATTAAGCAAATACAGTTATGTATTATATATTGTTTATTTGCTAGTAGTTTGTTAAACATCACCGAGGCCCTTTCCAGTGGTCCCTGAGGCCACAGGATGTGGCTGGTCCTGGGCCATCAACATTCTTGTTCTTCCAGTCTTTAGAGTAATGGTAAAGGAGACAGAGGTAGTCCCTTTGGTGGTGGTGGCAGTAGTAGTGTATATATGTGGGGTGTTGGGGAATGGGCAGTTGTATTAGGCACATATGATCTTCATCTACTCAATATCCATTCCCCTTCTTCACTAATGGCACTTTAATTTTCCTTTGAGGAACCTCTTATCTTCCACTCAGTTTATCCAGCTTGGATGTATATGAAGAACTAAAGCTATTTCCCTTGACAATTTTCAGACATAGGCAAATGATCGCAGCCTGGCAGTGTGTATTCCATCTCATGGGTACAGTAGTTGGTTCACAGGTAACCACTGGGTCCAAGTGGGCCCATGAGAATGGTCCTTGGCTCGTTCTCTTGCTGATGGGGTCAGTTGCTAAGGAGGGAGGAGGTAAGCTTGGATCTGGAATTCCTGTTCTTGCTTAGAGAAAATAGAACCAGTACAAAGTGCATTTAAGATACGGACAAAAACTGAATCCTGGCAATCTTTGGGCATCTGGAAGAAAAACAAAAGGATTTTTAAAAGGCATGTTTTGAAGCTCTACTTTGGGAACTTATATGAGTCAGTAAATTCCAACCCGTCTCTGCTTTAGGTTTTCTTAAGTCAGTTTGACTTGGGTATCAGTCCCATACAACTATCCTGACTCTACCCTGACTCTTTTGGCTTATCATAAAGCCAAACTATCTTCATTTCTGCTTGCTGCTAACCTCCTTTCCTGTCTTCAAGTTTCCTGCTGTTACAGAGCCCAGAGTTTATTTCATCTCCGTTTGGTAACAGAAGTTGCTCCCACCTTTCCTACATTCTCTCCCTGCCCTCTTACCTAACAAGTTCACCACAGCTGCAGGTAGCAAGAGGAAGAACGGAGATGTTCTGGTTTAGTTTCAGGTCAGTGGTGGCCCATGTAAACACCTTTGTGTGAATGAGAAAATGCTACTCACTTTGAGTCCTGTGCTACACATGCTGTTTTGGAGCCTAAGCTGGATCCTAAACCCAAACTGCCTGTCTGCTTCTACCTCAGCCAGAGGACACAGTGCAGAATGCAAATTATACAACAAATTATACAAAACTAAGAAAAAAGGGTTGGAGCCCTGAGGTAGGAAAATAAGCCAGTGGATATGGGCAGTCCCTCTGCTGCTCACACCCATTGTGATGGTGGTCTATCGCTTGGGTCCTGATGGCTGAGGATGCTGTGAGCCTCAGAGGCACCCCTACTCTGCTTTGGTCTCAGCAGTTACCATAAGTATCAACCATAGCTGGGAAAACAATAGCATTTGTCATTTGAAGGCAGCATTTCAAATGCAGCATCATTTAGATCTTAAGGCAAGATCTCTTCTGGTTTGGCCATCTTTACAACCAGTCTTTGTACGTGAGAATCAATGGTTCTAGAAATCCAGTTGTAGGCCACTACAAGTTGGCTCCTGAGAGAGAACTCAGCAAGGGGCAAGTCTCTTGCCGCACATCAGCAACACCTTGAGAGGTCAGTGTAGGGGTCCCAGCTGGTCTTCAGAGTCCTACCTCTTGCATGAGACTCTCATTACAGTGTTGGAGATGAGAAACATTAACCAGGGAGGGGAACCAAGGCCCGGTGCCTAGGGAAACTCCGTTCCACTGGGAGTGGCCAGCTGTGTGCACCGACTTTAGGGGTGACAGGGGAGGATGGTGTCGTGGTGGGGCTGGAAGAAAAGACCTTACAAGGAGGGGCGCAGCATTTAGGAGCAGAAGCCAGGTTCCCTGAACTGTGGTGGGGTTGCAGGCCAATCGTGAGGGCGGAGGTGACTCAGAGCGGGGTCCCAGCCCTGGCCATACCCTGAACGACTTTGCCCAGGCGGAGGAGCGACCCGATCTGGGTGTGCGGGCGGGGTGGTGGGGGGAGGAGCCGGAAAAGGGCCTGCGATCCGCCCCGGGGACCGGCGGGGGCGGTGGCCTCCGGAGGTCTCCGGGTCTCTCCAAGCCCCCTCCCTCTCGAGTGGCCTCCTCCCCCTCACCTCCCAGCCTGGAACACGCCGGCGCCTTTAAGAGGGAGCTTTGGTTACCCTGGGGGCGGGAACCCCTCGGCAGCTCGCGGGCGGAGGCGCGGCGGCGATGCTCCTCACTTTCGGCTCCAGCTCGCGCCGCCGCCGCAGCCTCCTCGCCGTCGCCCCCTCCTCCTTCTCTGCCTGGAAGCCTTGTTCTCTGCGGCGGAGGAGAAAAGTGCTATGTCAGGAAAGTTCCCGCAGGCTCTGGATGGGGCCCCGCTCCCGGGGCTCTCCCTGGGGCGCCCGCGCGCCGCCCTTTGTATGAGGTGAGCTGGGGTCCGGGACAGGTAGCCGCCCGGGGCGGGGGCGCTCGATCGTGGGCGGCGGCGTGCCTGGGGACCCGAGGCTGGGGACTGAAGTTGTGCCAGAGAAGGCTGGGTTTTCCCTACCATGTTTGCAGCTGGACGAGTCGCCGCAGCAGCCAGCGCGGCGCGGAGGGGCCGGCGGGGACTCGGTTTCTCCCGGTGCCTCCTCGCCTCCCGAGGCCGCCCGGCCCCATCCCCACCCCGCAGCAGCACTTAGGCCTTCTAGGAAGCCGGGAGGCGCAGACCGGCGCCCGGAGCCGGATTTTCCCCTGCGGGACACGGCCGCTCGCCTGCAGAAGCTAAGTGCTGCGAGCCAGAGGGAAGGGATGGACTCCTCTTGAACTTTTACACTGTGGTCTCGCCTCTCGTGGCCGAAATTCACCTTGTTTGCCCAGGTAGAAGCTCCTTGCGAGCTCCGACAGTTCCCAGCTAACATGTGGCTATGCTGGGTGTCTTGGTAGGATTTCAACGTCGCCCTGATTTCAGTTCTGCCCCCCCCCCCGCCCCTTTTGAGAAACATTCAAAGAAAAGAAAAAAAAATGTTCTGGTAACTCAGGGTGCTTACAAAACCTTCAACCACCTATCTTTATGAAAAATTTCCTCCAGGGCTGGCTCAGATGTTCAAAGTGATTGTTTAGTCTTGGATGAAATATTTAGACTCAGTCTCGACATTTAGGAAATACAGGTATCCCTATAGTAGGATGTAGTTAATTTTTCAGTGAGATGGGACGAAGTTTAGCTGTATTTTTAAATAGGATTCTCTTTGTTTATTGGTGGATTTGTTTTTCATTATATCTTAGATTAAGAAAGCTTCAACTAATTTTAGGGGCAGTATTTCAAAGAATCGTAAAATAAAGCCTGGTGTTTCTTGCATAATCTGACTTTACTTAAAACAGTTTTATTCATGGATGAGGCATGTAAAACGTGTACTGATTTGATGAAGCCTAATATATAAGTTCATTTATTACACAAATGAGTAAGTTTCCTTGTTTTCATGTGTCTCATGGGTGAAGGAAGCTTTATACTCACACCCCAGGTCTCTGGCCACCTCTCTCTCTTCTTTTTCTGTCTTCGCTAACTGGTGTACACATTTGATGTCAGGCACAAATCAAAAGTGCAGATAAAAAGTTCCTATATTAAGTAAAGTGAGACATAGCCCAAATTTTAGTGACATAACTGATTACATCATCTAGATCACTTTGAACAATAAAAGTAGAATGTGAGAACTTATATTGGAAGAGTGCCAAGAAGTATTTAAATTTGCAGGCATATGCTTTACATGTAATTGTGTGTGAAAGATAAATACTACCAAGATATGGTATAGTATAGGAAATATTTTATTTGCAATGTAGAAGTTTTGAAAGAAAACATTCTAGAATAACCATTAATACTATAAAATTTTGTTTGGGACAACATTTTTATCTTTGAGTACAATTTTTTCATTTTGCTGTCAAATATACCAGGACTGAAACTTAAAAACAACAAAAACCCACCCTCAACATTTTGTGCATTTTCTGAAAATTTGCAGTCACCTAAACATTCTTACAGAAAAATTTGCTTAGAAAAGTCACACACTTAAAACTCTTACAAGCCATTGTCACATGCCTGTAATCCTAGTACTTGGGAGGCTGAGACAGGAGAATTTCAGGTTCACAGTAAACAGTAACTTAGTAACTTAGCAAGACCCTATTTAAAAAAAAATACATACGTATGTACAAGTGGGAGTGTAGCTCAGAGGTAGAACACCCCTGAGTTCAATCCCTGGTCCCACTCTCCCAATAATGAATAACCCTAAATGCAGTTACCATTGTAACGCAAATTTTCTAGACTCTTGGCAAGAAGGAGGGTCTCCAGATGAAAAAGGAGAAACCCTAGATGAGCAAAAAAATTGACTTAACTAAGAGGGATGGACAGGGGTGGGGGACACCCTAATGCACATGATGTACTTTCACAAATATATCAAGGTTAATTACTAAACTGAACTTGAGAAGGAGGGAGGGTGAGGCAGTGGGGTGGGAATTGGGGAAGGGGTTAAATGATAAATGTGTGCATACATGCCTTTATCAGCTTGTACCTAACAAAGATGTATGATTATAATGCACCAATTATTATAAAAAATAAAAAAAAGAATTTGAGATTCTAAGGTAGATATGACTTTATTCCTAGAATTGTGTTGATTAATGTGAATACCTTGAGATTTTGTTTGAGTTTATTTGATTTGGGATGAATATTTCATATCAAGCATCTACCTATATCTGTCTACCACAGGGAAAACCATTCAAGGCCTTGATAATACATGTGCACTGATAATAGGTCTAAAAGATCAGAAGCTAAAAATAATTCTTGTTAGGGCTTGTCATTTTTTCAGCATTTTAGTTGACATCAGTTAAGTAAAAAACACTGTTTGCTAACAGGCTTTTGACTCTTACAAAGCTTGGAGTAGTGAGCCATATACCAATGATCTTACGCACATATTTATCAGTTCAAATGGACTAAATTATCCCACTGGATGATTGAACCAGGCATTTCTGAAGTTTCAGTAATTTATCTTTTGTAGGTTAATCTCTAGATAAAATTTAGTTTGTCGATATAGTGTTTTCTTCTTTTAGCACTTCAAAAATGACCAGGGCATTCTCCACATCTCTGAGACATAGAGAGTAGACCTAAAAGGCATGAGAGGTAAACCTTGGAGAAGTTCTGGTACTCCAATTTATGAAGCATGTCTTAAGTATTGTTTGATTTTTAAAGATGCTTAGGAAAATAAAATTAATAAGACAATGCTGCAGTCACTATAAGGAAAACTATTTATTCACTTTAATAATATTTCTGAATCACATTTTACCACTGAAACTGCTATATTCCATAGATGTATGAAAATTAGAAATGAAATTAATAATCTGTTAAAATGATTTTTGCCTTCATTTGTTAGCTACTTACCAGAAATGTGTTTGTATTTGCTACAAATGCCCTTTATTTTGTTGCAGGTGATATTCTGCACCCCCATCCCTTTTTTGCAACTATGAGGTGTATATTTAGGGTGAGTTTTTTCAGTTTTTATGTGAAACACATTAACACGTTTCACAGAGTTTACATTACTGTCTCTTTAGCTTTCAAACAATAACATTTGAGATGTTTGACTCTGAGCCTGAGATCCCTTATGGGATCTTGGTCAATTATGGTTTCAGTTTCATGGGAATTTTCTGTTTAAGGTCAGATGTGCCCTTAATTTGAACTGGATGATCCACAAAATCAGTCCTTTTGCAACCACAAAACATGGAGAGCATTCCACATAATTTGCAGTGTGGGCAGCCCAACATGCTTTTGTGTTTAGTTGGCTTGAGGCAGTGTGCCATGCTTTTAAAAAATAGTTTCTGAGGCTGACAGCAAGCTGTTTCAGTCTTGGAGTTTAACACATAGTATAAAATGGCTTTTTTGTCTCTATGCCAATAGATGTGAATAGGATTGGTAAAGGTAATTTGTGCCCATTTCCGTTTATAAGACAGAAGATTCAGAAAACTGAAGAATTAAAACTCTAGTTTAATATACTGGAAAGCTCATTCATGTTTGTTATAAATGTAATGAAGAGTTAGGTTGGATTTTAACATAGCTTTCTCATGGGCAAATAAGTATATATTTTTCATTAGGAGGGTAAGTTAATGGTAACCTATTGAAATAAACAAAGACACTATTATCGTATTTCCTTTGAATGATAATGCTAAAGAAATTATATCCTCTTAGGCCCATTTTGATGAAAAATATCTCCAGCCAGATACTATCCAAATCACTTGGTTTATGTGTTAATTGCTTCTTAGATATTTTTTAATTGAAACCCTTGTTATTATTATAGTCATGATTTACATACCTTTTTAGGGTTTTTGATCACAGGTTCTTGGTTAACTTCTTTCTCTCTATGGCTTTAGCTCAGTCTACGCCATTAAAACATTTGAAAACTATTTTAGGCAAATTCTTTATGTGGAAACTTCTAAGAATGAGCCTGAGGGAGGATGGTGCAGAAGGGACATGATTCTATATTCCAGCTATTACCTTCCAAAGTGAGGAATCTTAACCTCCCATTTTTATTTTTTGTTTTATTTTGTTTTGTAGTATTAGTGATTGAGTCCAGGGTCATTTTACCTCTGAGCTACACCCTCAACCCCCTTTTTTAATTTTTTTTTTTGTTTGTTTTGAAACAGGTTCTCACTAGGTTGCTGAGTCTTGCTCAATTTTTTATATACATTTGTGGTTATTTTCTTTTGGCAAAGCCCTAGAAGTGGAATTTTTGGGGAGAGATACGGGCGTTGATGTTTTTCATTGACCTCAAGATACTTCGTTCCTGGTATAAAATCTGTAGACCTAATCGTAGTCTTGCCTGTCTAAATAGATACAGCAGTTGATAGTATGCCCTAAGAATGTTTTCCCTTTTTCATTTGCACTTTCCTTGAGTGTATTCCTATCTGACTCCTCTGTACATGTATTAATAAATACATAATTGCTATATAGATGAGGAATAAATGCTGTTTTTTGTGTAGTCATCTCTAACATTTAAAAATACTTGGTTTTCTGCCCTCTATTGCCAACTTCTGGACTCTTAACATTTAAAATAAATGTGGAAGGTTTAAACATATAGAATTTAGCTTTGAGCTGTATGTGTGTATGCTCATACATGCTTGTCTATGCCTATATATATAAAATAAAAGAAGATTTTGAAACCAGATAGGTATCACTGTGGCTATCACAAAAACATGTGGTTACTTCCAGAAACAGAATTAGAGATGTAAAAAGGGCAAAAACTAGGAAAATGACATATGTGAAAACATAAGGACTGATGGCTAAATGTAGAGAGAAATTCTTCTGTTCACTTTTAGAATTGGAGTTATCTTTAGCCGTCGAACATGACCCTAATGAATCCAGTTTTATTTGTATTTTCTATGTGCATTTTTCATTATAAAATCAAAATGGAAGGTAAGAGAAACACACACACACACACACACACACACACACACACACACACACACACACTTCCAAACTTATTTTCTGGGCCAGTCATTCTTTTTTTCAGACATTGTATTCCAGTCTGAAACAGTCATTTCTCTACTACCTGATGCTTTCCTCTGTTTTAGTACTTTAAAATGAGCTTTTTGTTTGTTTATCATTTCCTTTATTTAATATCTCAAAGAATCATCTCTTTGTATTTTGGAATGGAACATAGCAGGCGTGGATGGTAAACTTTTTTCATGAGGTCTTGTGGATGGTCACTGTTAACAGAAAACTTCAGAGTATCTTTTTAAAATTGATTTTACTGTGTAATTTTCCTTTATTATGAGCTGAGCGTTGTGGTGCATGCCTGTAATCCTAGTACTTGGGACGCTGAGACAGGAGGATCTCAAGTTCTATGCTAGCTTCAGCAACTTAGTGAGACCCTGTTTCAAAATTAAAAAAAAAACAATGTCTGGAGATGTAGCTCATAAATTGAATGTCCCTGGGTTCAATCCTGAATTACCTCCCCCCTGCCAACAACAACAAAAAAGAAATAAAAAAATCTGTGAAGTATAATGCACATGTAAAAGTACATAGGATATATTTAATTTAAAAATTTAATATCTATAAACCTATGCCAAAGTTTAAAAAGTGTAATAGCTAAACTCCATCTATCTACACATTCCTCACCAAGAGGCAACTCTTGCTTTATCCCTAAAGCAGTGTATTCTTTAGTTTTGCTCAGTTTTAGACTTTACATAAATGGGATTGTAGTGTGTGTGTGTGTGTGTGTGTGTGTGTGTGTGTGTGTGTGTGTGTGTCTGAATATAAGTATACTTATTTACTTTTATGTTTGTTTCATTTGCTCACTGAACCCAGGGTCTCACACATGCTAGGCAAGTGCTCTTGTGCTGAACTACCCCACTAGCCCATTTTAAGTTTTCTTTTGAGACAGGGTCTCACTAAGTTGCCCAGGCTGACCTTAAACTTGTGATCCTCCTGCCTCAGCCTATGGAATAGCTGGGATTATGGGAGTAAGCCAACTATTAATGTTTTTGAGATTCATCAATATTGTCTGTAGCTCTAGTTTGTTTTCATTGTTTAGTATTTTATTGTATGAATTCTATAATACCTATTCTTTTGTTAAGGGGTATTTGTCATGGTAACTATGTTTTTAAAAGGATAACATCAAGTTTTCCATTACATCTTTTTGGTCTGTTTAAATTGCTGCCTCATCTTTGATTATGTCCCATTCTTTGCTCCTGATGCTTCTAATTCGTGTTCAAACTCTTTCCTTCTTCAATCTTGAAATATATCATTTCCTTTTTATTTTTAAGATGTCAACTTTTGACTTTGCTGACCATCTCTATTCTATCCTTGTTTCTAAATCATTCATTTTTATGCTTTTTCCTTACTTCATTTTTTATGTTTATTCTGCTCTCTTAATTTCTTAGGTTGTGTGCCTGCCTCCTTAATTGTGAGTTTTACTTCATTCAAAGACTATAAATTTTCCTCGAAATACCACTCTATCTGCTTATCAGATTTTTTCTTTATTATACAGTTTTAAGTATTTTCTATTATTTCTTTGACTCATGAATTTTTGAGAATATTTTTTCCTAATTTACAAATATATGTTGTTGTTCTTGCTGATTTCTATTTGTGATATGGTCAGAACATGTTGCCTATATTGTACCAGTTCTTTGCTTCTTGAGGTTAGCTTTATGGGCTACAACGAGTACTCTCTTTTTTTTTTTTTTTGCGGTACTGGAGATTGAACTCAGGGGCATTCTACCTCCGAGCTACACCCCCAGCCCTATTTTTTTATTCTTTATTTTGAAACCGAGTCTCACTAAGTTGCGGAGTGCCTCACTATGTAGCTGAGGCTGGCCGCGAACCCGGATCCTCCAGTCTCAGCCTCCCGAATGCTGGGATTACAAGCGTGTGCCACCACTCCCGGCGAGTACTCTCTTTTAATAAGTGTACATGTAGCTTAAAAATAGTGTGTATTCTCTAGTTTCTGGGTGTATTGTTCCATGTGTATCTATAAGATGAAAATTTTAATTGTGTTGTTTAAATCTTTATACTATACTATACTGTACTACTTCATGTTTTCTGCTTGATCATTCAGTTACTGAGATATTTTAATGATGAATTTATTATCTTTGTGCATGCGTGTGTGTGTGTGTGTGTGTGTGTGTGTGTGTGTGTGTGTTGGAGGGAGTAGTGAGGATTGAACCCAGGGACATTCTACCTTTGAGCTACACCTCCAGCCCATTTTTTAAAAATCTTTTAAATTTTGAATCATAGTCACTCTAAGTTGCTTAGGGTCTTGCTGAGTTGCTGAGGTTGTCCTCAAACCTCTGATCCTCCTATCTCACCCTCCCAGGTATTGGGATTACAGGTGTATACCACCATGCCCAACTTAATTATTTTCATCTTGATAGTTAATGTTTTGCTTCATGTATTTTGAAGTTTGTTATTTACATTTTAAAATAGCTTTGTGGTAAATTAGACATTGTTATCATGTAGTGTGCTTTCTATAGCTCTAATAATGTGATTTGCCTTAGTCTTTTTTCCTTGCCATTAGTAAAACAGTATGAGGTTCTCTATAGGTTATTACTGGCTTGTATAACTTTCTCTTGTCTTTGGCTTACAATTTGGATCTGCGTTTTTATGTTTTTAGATGTATCTTTTATAAATAGTGTATAGCTATGTTTTTTTAAAAGTATTGTTGTTGTTTTGAACCCAGGGGCATTCTACCTCTGATCCACATTCCTAGATCTGTTTTATTTTTTTATTTCGAAACAAGGTCTCGCTAAGTTGCTGAGGATCTTGCTAAGTTGCTGAGGCTGGCCTTGAACCTGTGATCCTTCTGTTTCAGCCTCCCAGGTATTGGGATAACAGGTGTGCTCCACCATGCTTGGCAGGATCTTTGCTTTTAATTAGAGAATTTAGTCTCTTTATATTCAGAATGAAGACCAATGTATTTGGATTTATATGTTGTTATTTTATTTTCTATTCTGCTTTTTCTGTATTTTTCTTCTCTGCTTTTTTACCTTCTTTGAGCTAGATCCCCTTCCCATTTGCTATTCATTTGATTTATTTGAGGGTTTAAGAGAGTGGCTGTAAGCTTTATATCTTACCCAGACAACTTTACTATGAATATTTATCTTCAGTCTATAATTAATCAGAATTTTTGCCCTATATTATGGAATTGAAGAGTATCCTCCATAATTAGTATATTGAAGCCCTAATCCCTAAGGTAACTGTATTTGGAGATGGGGCCTATAGAGGTAACTGCAATTAAAAGAGTGCTCTGGTAGGGTCCTGATCCTGATGTGATACTCTCCCTTTCGAGGCACAGAGACCTCTTGGACCCTCTCTGCACGTACAGAAGCAAGGCCATTTGAAGACACACATGTCAGATCACTTCCAGCCTCCATAGCCATGAGGAGATACATTTTCGTTGTTTTTGCCATCCAGATTGTGGGATTTTTTTTTTCTTTTTTAATGGCAGCCCTAGCATTCTCCTTTATTAAAAATACTAATTCCTAAGAATATGTTGACTCTTAAGAAACTCACTTCCAACTTATTTATGCCATTACTATTGTACATTTTAGTGCCAACATCTTTTTTTCTCTCATAAGTTAGACATTGTTTTTATTATGTAAGGTGCCTTTTCTAGTTAACTGTGTATTAATAAATATATTTTCTCATCATTCCTTCATGCATATTAGACCTTCTAGGTGGGGCATTTGTCTTTGGTCTGACATATATCCTTTATTTTTCTTTTATTGAGTACTAGAGAGGGACAAAGGGGTGTTTTTGTTTATGACAATAATTTTAATATACCTTCTTTCCTGGAGAGAGATTCTTTGGGTATTACATTCTATTTTGACAGTTAATAACTTTCAGCACATCAAAAGATATAATTCTGTTGTTTTCTGAATTTTATTGTTGCCATTGAGAATTAAGTAGTCAAGCCAGTTTTGTTTTCTGTCAGGGAGTCTTCCAAAGTCTGATTTCTTCTAAGATCTTTTTTTTTTCTTTTTTATTGGTGCATTGTAATCATACATCTTTGTTAGGTACAAGCTGGTAAAGGCATATATGCACACACCTCACATTTAACCCTTCCCCAATTCCTGCTCCACTCCCTCGCCCTCCCTCCTTCTCAAGTTCAGTTTAGTGACTGACTTTGATATGTTTGTGAAAGTTTAAAGATACTCTATCTCTGTTCTGAATTTTCAATATGATGTTTCTGGATATGAATTTTTAAAAAAATCTTATGCCATGGTGGCCCACACCTATAATCCAAGCACTTGAGAGGCTGAGACAGGAGAATCACAGGTTCAAGGAGAGCCTTAGCAACTTAGTGAGACCCTCAGAAACTTACTGAGACCCTGTTTCAAAAAAAAAAAAAAAATACAAGCCGGGCGTGGTGGCGCACGCTTTTAATCCCAGCATTCGGGAGGCTGAGACCGGAGGATCCGGGTTTGTGGCCAGCCTCAGTTACCTAGTGAGGCACTCCGCAACTTAGTGAGACTTGGTTTCAAAATAAAGAATAAAAAAAATAGGGCTGGGGGTATAGCTCGGAGGTAGAATGCCCCTGAGTTCAACCCCTAGTACCGCAAAAAAAAAAAAAAAAAAAAAAAAAAAAAAAAAAAAAAAAAAAAATACAACTGGAGGTATAGCTCAGTGATAGAGTGCCCCTAGACTCCACTCTCCTCCTACTCCTCCCCCCCCCCCAAAAAAAAACAGGTAAAAGAAATAGGCTATTGCCTAGAATAAAAAGAATAGGACATTATGGATTTATTAAAGGAATAACATGACATGAGGCAGACAGAAAACAAAAGGAGAAAGCTCTCTATTTTTTTCTCACACTGCTACCTGCAGCCAGGTGATGTGGAATCTCCCCTTCTTGCCTTGGGACTACACGTCAAGCAGAAACTTTGTTTTCTGTTCACTTTCAGTTATTAACATTTTTCACTAATTCTAAGATAAATTGTAAAATCAAGGTGTGTTTCTTAGAGTCTAATGAATGTTATTCTAGATGTAGTACTGAGAATAGGAATCAATTGGTAATAAGTACTCATATTTCACATATTTAAAAGTCTAATCTAAGGATGGTATAAGATTGATAGATGGTAGAACTAGTAACGAACTTCACTGGATTTACTGTACTAGTCTTTCCGGAAACCTTAGTGTATACCTGAATCCTCTCTTTATACAAAAGTATAGTAAAACTTATTGCAGTCCAGTTAAAATTTTGAATTCATACCCAATACTTCTTAAAAATTAGATATTAGAATAAACATTGTGCTACATTTTATTTTTAGAGGGGAAATAAAGCTAAAACATTATTTTCTTCTTATTTATGATAGCTTTTATAACAGGTTAGCTTTGTTGTGATATATATGATGATATGCATAAATGAACACAATTTAATTCAATTACACTTAACTAAAATACAATAAATAAGTATTGGACACAAGATTGGAGGAAAAGAAAGGAGAGGAGGTACTTTTTCCAGGTTTACAGGGCTTTTGTTAGGCAAGTGTTTCTGAAATGTCAATTCTGAGAGACAACAGGGCGGGGCGTTAAGGTAAAAATAAAAAGTTCTTAGGCTTTTCTTTGGATCCATTCTATATGTCTTTACATTTGGCATTAATGTTCCATTGGCTTAGAAAAGTAACTAGAACCAAGTCTATCTCCTTTTTATCCACACCAACCTCTCCATTATCAACAGGTGGATTTTGGGGAGACAAGTTTTGGAATGAAATGGTCATTTTTCTTTTTAAAATTACTCATTAACAGAAACACCTCTAGACCAATTCTTCCTTCAGTCATTTATTGGGGGTCACACACTACTAGAAGCCAGCAGAATGGCCCAAACTCCTGGCTTCTGGGATTCACATTTGCTGCGGAGAGACATACAATAAACAAAGTAAATAAGTGAAATATATGGTACAGTAGGAGGGGATAATTACTACGAAGGAAAATGAAGTAGAAAAGAGAGATCAAGAATATTAGAGGAAAAAATTAACAATAAAATCACCACAGAGTAGCCAGGGAACTCATTTCTGAGGGACAGTGATCCAGGCAAAAGTAACAGTGAGGACAAATCTTTTGGGTTGAGAACCTGGAACTGTCAAAAGACAGGACAGAGACTCAGATGGCTGGAGAAGGGGGAAAGGAGTAGATGAGGGACATCTATCTTTCCCTCCCTCCCTTCCTCCTTCCCTTGATCCTCCTGTCTCAGCCTCCCAAGTACTGAGATTACAGAGCGAGCATCATCTTAAAATGTGTTCTGATAGAACTAATGATCCTTCTGCAGTTTGGGAAATGTACTCTCCATCTCCTTGGAGAATCACAATGTTATCTGCATAGTAAAAGCTGTAAAAAAAATCCTGCTGGGCAGGGCCAGGTTGTGCATGCCTTTTATCCCATTATTTGAGAGGCTGAAACAGGAAGATCACAGGTTTTAGGCCAGGCTCTGCAATTCAAGGAGACTCTGTTTCAAAAAAGAGAAATACAAAGGGCTGTGGCTGTAGCTTAGAGGTAGAGTACCCCTGGGTTTGATCTCTAGTACTCTCTCAAACCAACCAACTATCTCTATTAGGTATGAGATGGGCTCCAGTTGAAGATTAGCATTTTTCAGGAATTCTAAAAACTTATATGTATCATTCTTTTGCATACTTTCTGTTTATTTTATTATGATCTCCCTCTGGAACTGCAACCACATGTTTGTAATCTTTTGCATTTATCTTACTTGTCTCATCTCTTTCATCTCTGTGTCTCATTGTTTTCTCTCAGTTGCATTCAGAAAAATCTCTCTTGTTTTAACTTGCTTTTTAATTCACTTCAACTATGCGTAATATACAACTTTGTTAATTCAGTTTGTAATATCAGTTATATTTTCATTTCTAAAACATTATTTGGTCTTTTTCATATTTGCTTATTTCCTGCTCATAATTTCAACAATTTATTTTCTATTCTTTGTCTAAAGTTTCTGTAACTGAAGTCTTTTTATGGGTTTATTTCTGTCTTTCTCCCTTACTCTTAATCACCCATGTTACTTTGGTTATTTTGATGTTGTGTGATTTTATTTTTTATTTTATGTATTTATTTATTTTTACTGCCAATGAATTGCTTTCTTTGGAACTTTGTGACAATTCTTTCCAACCTGGGTTGAAGGTGAGCTCTTCCATCAGGGGAAAAAAAAAAAAAAAAAAAAAAAAAAAAAAAATATATATATATATATATATATATATATATATATATATATATATATATATATATTGTTGTTTGTTTGTTTGGTACTGGGGTTTGAACCCAGGGGCATTCTACCTCCAAGCTACATCCCCACCCCTATTTTTTTATTCTTTATTTTGAAATAGGGTTCCACTAAGTTGTGGACGACCTCACTAAGTAGCTGAGGATGGCTGAGACCCTGGATCCTCCGGTCTCAGCCTCCTAAGTACTGGGATTACAAGTGTGTGCCACTACACCTAGCTAGGAAAATATATTTATTTCTGCTACTACATTGAGTGCTCTGTTCACCTGGGCACAGTATGAATGAGATCTTTGCCTAAGAAGTTTTAGTTTTAGGGCCAGTTTATGGTTACAGTTCCTCTGGGAGAATTATTTTTCCTCATCCGGCGTGTACTTAGGATCAAGATTTGCAGTTTTCATTTCTGTCCCTTTTGACACAGTAGGGTTTATTTTTTGTCAGATTAACATAGGAAACCTCTGTTTGCTATTGAGATCTTCTGATAAATATAATTCAATAATCTGAACTCAAATGATTTACATTTGACTATACTAAAGAAACTATTTTGTTTCTGAGATAATAAACATGTATATAATTAGATACCTTTGTTATTCAGGTTAATAAGCAACTAACTACTGTAGGGTGTTTGCTTTTGAAAAGAAAAAGCATACATGAATGTATCAAAACAGGATGGCAAAATGCTTACTTTTATCATCTTTTTCTGTTGATAAATCTGAAATTTCTGTAAAGCATATTGGTATCAGAACTTTCTGTTAACTAAGTCCCAGACTTCTTTTTATCTGTAGACATTTATCATCTCATTTTGCATTTTGTTCTTTGGAAAGTTAGTGCTTCCAAAGAGCACCTTATTTTAAGCTATTTGGTTTCATCTTCCAACTTAAAAGTCACAGCCAGTCATATTTTGCTTCAGACTTCTGAACTTTGCCTTTAAAATGGTAGTTGAGGAAGTTAAAAAGCCACCCATGGTGTGCATTGCCCTTGTTTATACTCCAGAGATTTAAAGATGGCAAATTGCATGGCTCTGGGTAGTTCACTTTTAAAAAGGAACATTCATTCTCTGCTTATTTCAAATGGCTACATCTTGCTAGACATTTTAGAAACATTTTTTTCCTTGTGTTGATATTTATCTCATAAAGTTGTTATGGTTGGATGCGTCCCCTAGAATTCATGTGTTGGTTTTTTTTTTTTTTTTTTTTTTTTTTTCAGTACTGAGGATTGAACTCAGGGGCATTCTACCTCCGAGCTATACCCCACATCCCTATTTTTTATTCTTTATTTTGAAACAGGGTCTCACTAAGTTTCGGAGTGCCTCACTAGGTAGCTGCGGCTGGCTGTGAACCCGGATTCTCCAGTCTCAGCCTCCCAAATGCTGGGATTACAAGCATGCGCCACCACACCCGGCTATGTGTTGGAATTTTAATCCTGGTGCAATAGTGTTAAGGGGTGACATCTTTGAGAAGCTCTGTGTTTATGAATGGGTTTATGTCATTATCATGGAAGTGGTGTTATTGAGAGAATGAGTTTGTTATAAAAGCAAGTTTGACCCTTTCTTGCTGTCTTCTGGTTTGCTGTCTCTCCTGCATATTTTCTCTTGCCTTTCTGCCTTGCACTATGGGATGACACAGCATGAAGGTGCTGGCCAGATGCAGTGCTGCAGTCATGGACTTCAGAACCAGCCTCCAGAACCAGAAGCCAAATGAATCTCCATTCATAAATTACCCAGTCTCAGGTATTCTATTATAGCAGCCCCAAGTGGACTAAGACAAACACTCAATTTTTTTCTTTTAACCTAACATAATATAAAGATATGGATGCAACTTTGGTTGTGATGGACATTCAAATAAAAGAGTTGAAGAACTCTAGAGCTTATATCTCTTAGTACTGAGATACTGTTGATTAGCAATAAAAACAGGAACCAGTGGTAAAATGAAGCTGAATAATAATAATAATAAATTAAATAATCGGCTTCATTATCTTTGGATAATTATTCCATTCATAAGTGATGATCACCCATCAATGGATAATGATAAAATTAAGCCTTTAGTATCTTCTGTACTCTTTTTAATAAATAATTTTTCACTTGCACTCTCAGTTTTAAAATTTATTTTAGTCCTAATTTTCTTCGTCTTACATAAAAAAGCACCAGAATAGAAATTATCTCTGAAACGTACACACTAAAATTTCACTCTGTTAAGATCTTTCCTCATGTCTAGATTCCAGAGAAACGTCCTTCTGGTTATTTTTTTAGTGGATGGACAGGCGCACTTGTTTAAAAAAGCCACACTATATACAACAACCATTTAAGTTGTGGCCCTTGCAGGAAGGGGAATTTGTGTGTGTGTGTGTGTGTGTGTTACTGAGGATTGAACCAACCCAAGCTTGATCTGCCTCTTGAGGTACACCCCAGCTTTCTATTTTTTTTTTTATTTTGAAACAGGGTCTTGCTAAATTACCATGCATTGGCCTCAAACCTGCAATCCTCCTGTTTCAGTCTCCCAAGTACTAGGATACTAGAGTTGTGCTACCCTGCCTGCTGGGGCTTTTTTTTTAAAACTGACTATAAACTTGAGACTTGATTATTTCACTGAATGATATATCTCCTAGAACCATGGTAAATTCTTTTTTTTTTTTTTTTTCTACTTGACTCCATCCTCCTAAATACATATAAGGTGAATTTCACATATGCTTTATCAGCCATTAGGAGAACTCTACATTTGAGCCATGTTGTTGCAATGGTTCTTGAATGGTTATAGAATGTCCCTTGGGTGCACACACATCCATAGTCACTGTCTCATAGGCCATTTCTCCTAGAAATCAAATCAGAAGGGGAATGAGTGATATATAATAAAACTGGAAAACCTCCATGTATGTGTAAGCAGTGGTGTTCATAGCAATATTTAGTGCCTTTTCTTTCTCTTTGTTTAAGAGGAAATCCAGGAATTGGGTGTAGAGCTGGCATGGGGCCAGTGATGAATTCCCTTTGGGTTCTTGGTATTAAGTTGCATGTTAGTTGTGTTAGCACTTTGAGAACTTGAAAAGCTTTTGCCGATGGCTTCATCTCTGAGCAGAGGTCCAGAGAATTAGTGGCAGGTATCTTGCTGAATAGTAGCTTCACTTGTGACACTCTCAGTGGGAAGCCCACTAACACACTAGCACATGGCCTTGCTGTAGACTCTTTCTGCCTTGTGATTTTATAAAGCTTGATGATAAATTGTTCTTTGCCATTTAGAATATAGCTGTTTTGTCACCATCATTTTTTTAGAGTTTCAAAATGAATATTGCAGATTTTCTTTAAAAATTTTTTCTGCTAAGGCATTATGTGGGGAGAGG
This sequence comes from Graphiurus murinus, assembly GCA_004027655.1. NCBI lineage: Eukaryota > Metazoa > Chordata > Mammalia > Rodentia > Gliridae > Graphiurus > Graphiurus murinus. The sequence continues at coordinate 44,887 of PVLC010009490.1, forward strand.
TGAGCAGGGTTAGTGCTGGGAGGTTACATAGAGTACTTTGCATTTACTGTGATAGTTATGTAGCCCTTTTTATTTGGAGTGATTCCTCCTAATTATTTTATTCACAGAAAACTTGATAGAATGTTAAAATTTAGAAATAGTAGAAATGGGATTTAGAGGAGACAATCATTTTTAGAGATGAAATCTGCTTTATGAAAGGATTTAGTAGAGAGCCCTTCAGCTAGTGAGGGCCAAGAAACAGTAAGTGCTCTTGAATTTGAAATTACTTGTCAACAATTCCATTTTAGAAGACTTTTTTTTCAGGGCCTCATGTATTTTGTAAAATTTTATCTAGTGTAGTGAAAGATTCCTGCTTCTCATCTTTAGTTTATTTCTCTCATACTCTCGTTTTTCTCCTACCCATTCTTCATTGAAAAAATAAAGCAGAATAAAACATAAACTGCAACTTTGAAACCAAAACACACTAGTCTTCTGTCTGTGGATTCATCTAAATCTCTTAGAGCATGAAATTTAGAGAATGTCACATGTAAATGATAAATTCTGTTTTCCACTCTTGGAGTATCTTGGGTGTTTCTCAGCACACACATGGTGTCACATAGCAGGTACCATGTGTTTATTGTGTTTACCAAGTAGACTTGTAGGTTACTTAAGATCAGGAGAGACATCTCTTTTGTTCCTCATTGATGCATTGCTCAGTCAGAAGCTGGCTCTGGGGATAAACACACAATAGAATTCAAATGACAGAGTTATGTCATTTGCAGGAAAATAGATGGACCTGGAGAACATTATGTTACGTGAGATTAGCCAGTCACAGAAAGTGAAAGGTCATATGTTTTCTCTCATATGTGGAAGCTAGGGAGCAATCAGGATATAAGAGGGACTTTAGACAATGGAGGAAAGACTCCAGTGGAGTAAGGGAGGTGGTCTTGGGGAGGTTGGGGGGGAGGGAAAATTAATGCTGGAAACATTTCCATTGACGACAGTATGTACAAATGTGAGAATACCAATGCCAGTCTCAACATCCAGAATGGGGAATCGGGGGAGTGGAGAGGGAGCTGGAGGAAAGCTCACCAAGTGCTGCGTGCATGCATGTCACTATCACTGTGAACTGCATTATGATGTGAGACTATAATGCACCAATAAAAGTAAAAAAATCATATAAAACTTTTAAAAAATGAAACTGGCTGTGAGTAGGTGCTTAACACAGAATGAGCATCCGTATCACAGAGCTCAAAAAGCTGTAGATTTCAGATATCAATATATTCTATAATCTGAAAAGTTCTGAAATCTGAAACCCTTTTGGTCCCAAGCATTTTGGATAAAAGATAATCTGTATTTTTTGTAAGGAAATGACTTAAAAAAATATAGAAGTCAAGTTGTAAAGTATATGTCAGAGGTTCAGATCATATACATGAACAGTGATAAAACACTGTGTATCAGGGCAAGGTGAGCAAGCAAAGATAATTTCCATATGAGGAAGTCTGTCCATGTTTCTATTGTCTTTATTTGGTAGCCACTTTAAATACTAAAAGCAAAGTCTTATAGATATTTGAGCTTTAAAAGTATGCTAAGTATGATCTTTACATTTTTCAAAATCTTCTCAAGCTAACCAGAGTTATTTTGATCATGGCAGTGAATCAAGGTCAAAGCAGACTTGCCATTATTTCTGAGCATGAGTCAACATTGTGCTTCAGCAATCCTATTTTGAAGTGGTGTACAAAGAGCAAAGTGATCTTTATTTCTGTGCTGTCTCTCTTGCATTGTCTTTTAGTTTCTCACTCATGAAAAAAAAAAATAAACTTGTAATTACATATTCTCCCTGGTGTTCATTATTGGAATTTACAATGGTTTTGAATCACACTTACATACCACAGGACCAAAGGAGCAAGGATCCATCCTTTGATTTTTTTTTTAGATAAGTATGGTCTATTGTTGTATATGCAATTATGAGTATTTGAGTTTCTGGTGATGTTGTGAAGATCTTCTGATTCTACATTTTGTGAAATTCCTATTATTCTATTATACTGTGGCAGATGCGCCCAGTTGGTGGGAGTCACATGGAGTAGTGAGGTAGGTGAGTCTATCTGACATGTCTATGTTTTGCCAAGAGATTATGGCCTGAACTGTCTCAGGTAGAGACATTTTCTGGATGTGTGGGAGGAAAGAGGAGACCATGATGTATGTGTGTGTCCTGCACTTATTTTTAGAAGGCAGCATGTCATATATGAGTGTCAAAAGTAGCACGATGCCTGTACATGGTTGATGCCTGAGACATATTTCTTGAATTGACATGACTGGAACTCTCCAGGGTAATCACAGTGAGCAATAAAAAGTGTTGTTATAAAAGACAAGTCAGCTGTACTATAGTTCCCTCTGGAGATACAGGAATAAACCAGGCACAGTTGTAGTAGAGCGTTTCTAGAGTCTAGTAAGGAATATGAAGACCTCCACCCTGTTGAAAGCAGCAAAAGGACAAGAGAAGCTGCGCCACTCTCGTTCTGGAAAGAGGTTATTGAAAGTCAGTTTTCTGAAATGAAGGAGGTCAAGGAGGAGAAACAGGTCTGTCAAAACCACAGTGCAGAATCTCCAAGTGAGAAACAAGTTTGAATTCAGTTTGGGGTGAATATGGAAAATGGAGAAAGGAGCAGGATCCTAAATGTCACTGAAGTGTTCGTTTTGTGGAGGATGTGGCTTTCTTTTTTTGACCTAAGCAAAACTGGTGGCTCATATTTGCTGAGCACTGAGTGTGAATCTTTATTACAGCTTCAAAAGCAAAGGCACGATATAATAATCTCCAGGAAGCTGGGGCACAGGGTTAAGTCAACTGCTCAGTGACACAGACACTCATCGCTGCCATGGTGGGCTCCGTGGGTATCTGGAGGAAGTGTGTTCCCATTAGAGGGATTATTGAGCCTTGACTAACTTTGTATTCCCTCCAAAGGACATGCCTGTGTCATTTGTGGTGAGAAGCAACACAGAAGATCAGCATTTTTAGAAGAAAAACCAGAATGATGATAGAAACTTTTAGTTTTGATTAGCTTAACTATTTTTAAAGCCTTGGAAGCTTGTGGCAGCTTTGTTACTATTAAAGAGAAATTAAATGTCTAATCCTCATGTAGATAGGAGGCATATGGGATCAGGTGGGTTAGAGAGTTGCTAAGGGAACAAGTTATGAAAGTGTTCTACCCATTCATAATAAGCATGATGAAATAGACAAGAAAATGCTTATTTTGCTTCCTTAAAGTCATTCCTAAGGAATAGAGGTTTTTATTTTTTTAAGGAATATAATGATTGAAAGGAAATAGTAATAGATATTTTTATAAAATAGGAAAATATTCAAGAAGAATTTTTTTCTGAGCATAAGAAGAATTAAGTACTCATTTTACAAGGTTAGGAAAATATAGAAAAATGAGAAAAAAAATCTATCTAGCAGTATTTCTACTGCTAGTATTTGGGTATGTTTCTTTTCTCCCTGTAAGAAACTTAAAAACATAGTGAGGATATACTTAATAGATATAGCTTTCTAGTTCATATGTTTCCTTAAATGTGTACCTATAGATTTTTTTGCTGTCATGTACCTGAAACATTTTAACTGCTTATGGGGAAATGTTTATATCACACACAATTTAGCCATTTTAATAGTGTTTAGTAATTTTGCCAAGGGGAGCAACCATCACCACGACTGGTTTTAGAATATCCCTTTCCCCCATAAGGTCACTCATACCCACTCCCATGGCTGGCCTCAGGCAGCCATTAATCCACTTTCTGTCTCTGCATGATTACTTTTTCTGAACATTTCCTATAAATGGAATTATATAGTATGTTGTTCTTTTGGCTGATTTTCATTGCTTAGCATATTATTTTTGAGATTCATCCATGACATAGCATGTATCAGCACCTTTTTATTGTTGAACAGTATTCCATTATATAAGGTGAACACTGTATAGTTTATACATATACACCATATAGTTTATACGTATACATTATATAGTTCATACATTCTATATGTTTTGTACTCATTCAGCAAGTAATAGTTTGTTTCTAGCTTGGTGGTTGTCTCCTCCTCCTCCTCCTCCTCCTCCTCCTCCTCCTCCTCGTACTGGGGATTGAACCCAGGGGCATACTACCTCTGAATTACACCCCCAGTCCTCTTTTTTATTCTTTATATTTTGAAACTCACTAAAGATCTCACTAAGTTGCGGAGGGGCTCACTAAGTAGCTGAGGCAGGCTTCGAACCTGCGATCCTCCTGTCTCAGCCTCTCAAGTACTGAGATTACAAGTGTGTGCCAACATGCCCGGCTTAGCTTGGGCTTATTTTGAACAATGCTGCTATGACAAGTCTTTGTGTAGACATACAATTTTATTTCTCTTGGATAAATACCCAGGAGTGGAACTTCTGGACTGTGTGGAGATTTTATGCTTCACTCTTTAAGAAACTGCCAAACTATTTTGCAAGGTAGTTTTACCATTTTACATTCCCATCAGTAATGTTTGAGTGTTCTGATTTTTCATCTGTCCATTATTTGTTCTCATTTATCTTATTTTATTGTGACCATCCTAATGAGAATAGTATCTCATTGTAGTTTTAATACGCATTTCCCTAATGGTGATGATGCTGGACATCTTTTCATGTGCTTATTAATCTTTTGTATATCTTTTTTGTTGAGATGTCTGTTAATATATTTTGTCCATACACTGATTGGTTTGCTTGAGTATTACTGAATTAAAGTGTTCCTTATAAGACTTGAGGACAAATCTTTTAGATCTTTAGATATGTGTTCTACAAATACTTTCAGTCTGTTACTTGACCTTTTATTTTCTTAATGCCTTGTGAAATGAAAAAATTTGAATTTTGATGACATACAATTTATCAGTTTTTTCTTTGATAATTTGTTGCTTTGGTAACATATATGAATTATTTGTCATATCCAAAGTCTTGAATGTTTTCTTAAATTTTTGTTTTATTTATTCATTTTTTTTTGTGGTACTGGGGATTGAACCCAGGGACATTCTACCTCTGAACTACACCCCCAGCTCTTTTTATTTTTTATTTGAAATAGAATCTCACTAGGTTGCTGATAGTCTCCCTACTTGCTGAGGCTGTCCTCAAACCTGTGGTCCTCCTGTGTCAGCCTCCCAAATACTGGAGGCATGTGTCACCACTCCCAGTTTGAATATTTTATATGTGATTAATTCAGAACTTTTAAAGAATATGCTAAAATACTTCTTAAGAATGGATCTGAAAACTAATTAAGATTAAGAAAGTTAGCTCGAGCTAGTTAGAGGCTAGTGTTTGGTTGTTATGAGGCCCCTTCCATTTCTGCCTGTCCTATTCCAAGAGGGCAGTCTTTCAGAACTCGTTCCTGTCCTCTCTCATGAGCTCTGAACTCCAGCTTCCAGGCCCTGGAGACTTGGCTCTGCTTTGCTTCTCAGCCTCCCAGCTGTCTGTCTTACTCAACTTTCAAGATTCTCAGCTGTATGTAAGCGTTTCAGCTGCTACTTACCATGCTCTCAGCTTCTCTTCTATGTTCTGAGCTGTCATTTTTGAATTGGCTCGTGCTTCAGGGAAAAAGTCTCACTTATGACAGAGCTACCTTACCTTCCCATACTTCTTTCTGAGATCTTGGCCTTTCGAGTCCTCTCTGTTTGGGTAGTTCTTACATATCTTCAAACAGGTTTTAAAAAACTGTGCAGTTGCTGGGTGTGGTGGCACATGCCTGTAATCCCATTTCTTGGGAAGCTGAGATAGGAGGATTGCAGATTCGAGGTCAGTATTAGCAACATAGCAAAACCTTGTTTCAAAAATTAAAAAAATAAAAATAAAAAGGGCTGGGATGTAGCTTGGAGGTAGAGCAACACACACACACACACACACACACACACACACACACACACACCCCCCAAACAAATTCAGTTTACTTGGTTGTTCTTTGTGAGAATGTTAGTTGGCTACAAGCTTATCTTTCTTTGCCAGGAGAGAAATTCCCTCAGAATGTTTTTAAGGGTGTTGATGTAGCTTCCTAAATTACTGTTAGGTTGCATTTCTATTAGTAAAACATTAATTTGCTAGAATTATTTTCACCTTTTTAAACCTTTGAAATTTTGCTAGACAAAGCTATCATTGCATTTTAATTTCAGTTATTAGTCTACTGGTCTACTGAGACTGAACATCCTTTCAAATGATGGTTGATCTTTTGCCTATTCTATTTATGGTTTACTTGATAAAATACATCATTTTTAATGGATTTTAACAGACTTTTAATGTGTAACATTTTCTTTTTCTTTTTTTTTTCTGTATTGGGGATTGAACTCAGGGACATTCTACCTCTGAGCTATGCCCCCAGCCCTATTTTTTTATTCTTTATTTTAAAACAGGGTCTCACTAAGTTGCAGAGTGCCTCACTAGGTAGCTGAGGCTGGCCATGAACCTAGATGCTCAGGTCTCAGCTTCCCAAATGCTGGGATTACAAGCGCGCTACCACGCCTGGCATGTGTAACATTTTCTATCTTATGAAATAAGAATTCATACATCTGAAGATAAAGTGTTATTACATTCATAGACTTCAAAATAATTGGCTTTTCCATTGATCTTTATATAATGTTTCAGAACTTTTAAAGGCAAGAATTGTGTATCTTTTTTTCCTGTTTTGTTTCATAGTTTCGGGTGCATGCCACAGTAACCTGAAGCAGATTGTATTAAAAAAGTAATGTAAAGCCAGACACGGTGGTGCAAACCTGTAATCCCAGTATTTAGGAGACTGAGACAGGAGGATCACAAGTTCGAGGTCAGCATATAATAATTTAGGGAAACTCTTTAAAAAAATATATATATATGCATATATATATACATATATATATATTAGGGCTGGGGTATAGCACATTACAACTAACTAGCTAGCTAGCTAACTAACTAATAGTGTACAGACAGGAGCAGAAAGCCCTTGAAGAATGTTTCCTTATGTCATGTTCAGTAATTAATCAGTATGAAAAGTTTTTCTAGTTATTGACTTATATATTTTTAATTTAGGGACATGATTTTAAGTCTAGGTTCATAGGACATCTCACTTTTTTGTTTTTTATTAGACGTACTGAGGTATAAGTGATACACAAAAATTTGCATTGTGATGAGTTTGGGCATATGCTTACACCTATGATTTTGTTACCATAACCAAGGCACTGAATATATCCATATCCTCCCCAAATTTCATTTTGTTTTTTTTATTGTTGTTGTTGTTGTGTGTGTGTGTGTGTGTGTGTGTGTGTGTGTGTATTTATAAGAACATGAGATGTGCCCCTTTAACATGTTAAAGTATGTAATATTTGTTAGCTGTTGGTACTGTGTTGTATAGCAGATCCTTAGAACTTATCATGGAGCATAACAGTTCTCCATTTCTCCCTACCCCAGCCCCTGGCAATCACCTTTCTATTTTCTGCTTCTATGAATTTGACTATTTTAGATACCTTGTGTAAGTTGGATCAGAGATTCCATTTTGAGTCATTATGTTCTTTCCCACATCCATCCAAATCACTAATTTAAGATTAAATTCTCCTTTGTAATGTTCCACATTTGTTGGAGATAAGTGCCTGTTTCATAAATCTCCATAAAGGTAAAAAGGGAATTATGTATCTTACCTTCTTTACAAGGAGTCAAATGAATCTCATCTCTGAAAGCATCATCTACATGCTGAGCAGAGCCTTCCAACTTGCATTCTGAAAGGAGTTTAAGAGTACAACAGCATTAGACTGACTTGAGTTCCAAAATGTGCACATAAAATTTAGAAAATCTAAAGCATTCTCCATTCACATGGTTTATTCAACTCTGTTTGGATTTCAAGAAATCATCCAGACAATGCAGTTTTTAGTGAGCTTTATGAAAATAGTATTTGAGAATGAGGCATAGCGGAACTTTCCTTATGTAAGGCATACTTTGGCTCTTTTAATTGAGGAAGTGTAATTTTATTCGCAGAAATGTCCTTGTTTTAGTCACTGTCCTGCATTTATTTTTGGTCATTTTATCGACTGCATAAAATACAATATCTGCTCTCATGCTGCCTCAGGTCCTTAGGGAATGGTGTTCCAAAGAAAAATGAAAGCCTTTGGGGAAGGCTGGTCTAAAAATAAAAACTTCTCAATGTTAGGCTAGGGTGTGGGCCACATCTAGGGACAGCAGTTTTAATATTGCAGATTGCTATATTAATGAAACAAAATTGTCTTTCTACTTCCTCTGATGATGAGAAAGACATCTGTCATTTGGTTGAAAAGTTACTCAGTCTCCCCCCCATATATATATACATATATATATATAAAAAGATATATATATCTTTTTTTTTTTCCAGGCACGGTGCTGCACACCTATAATCCCAGTATTCAGGAGGATGAGACAGGAAGATCACAGGTTGGAGGATAGCCTCAGCAACATAGCGAGAATCAGCAATCTAGCAAGACACAGTTTCAAAATAAAAAATAAAAAATAGGGTGAGGGGTGTGGCTTAGAGGTAGAATGCCCCTAGTTTCAATCTCCAGTAAAACACACACACACACACACACACAGAATATATATATGTAAACTTGACATATAAATCGGTAAATAAGCCAGGTATGGTGGCACACATTGTAATTCTAGTACTTGAGAGGTTGAGACAGGAGGATTGCAGGTTTGAGGCCTGCCTCAGTAACTTAGACCCTCAGCAACTTAACAAGACCCTATTTTAAAATAAAAATATAAAAAGGGCTGGGGGGTGTGTAGCTCTTAGGTAGAATGCCTCTGGGTTAAATCTTTATACCAAAACAAAAAGTAAAAAAAGAAAAAAAAATATAAGCCGGGCGTGGTGGCGCACGCTTGTAATCCCAGCATTCGGGAGGCTGAGACCGGAGGATCCGGGTTCGCAGCCAGCCTCAGCTACCTAGTGAGGCACTCCGCAACTTAGTGAGACCCGGTTTCAAAATAAAGAATAAAAAATAGGGCTGGGGGTATAGCTCGGAGGTAGAACGCCCCTGAGTTCAATCCCCAGTACCGCAAAAAAAAAAAAAAAAA
>PVLC010009491.1:0-53874 GCA_004027655.1 Graphiurus murinus
TGGAATTTTACTCAGCCATAAAGAAGAATAAAATCATGTTCTTTGCAGGGAAATGGATGCAACTGGAAAACATTATGTTAAGTGAGATTAGTCAGTCACAAAGAGTTAAGAAGCATATGTTCTCCCTAATATGTGGATGCTAGGGAGAAGATGGGGCATAGGAGGGTCTCCAGATGAAAAGGAGAGACCCTCGATAAGCTAAGAAGTTGATTTAATTGTAGTGGATGCATGGGGCAGAGGGACACCCTAAAGCACATGATGTACCTACACAATCATATCAAGGTCACTCACTGAAGTGAACTTTAGGGGGAGGGAGAGGGAGGGAATGGGGAGGGAATCGGGGAAGGGGTCAAATGAGAATTGTGTGCAAATATGTTGTTAACAATTTGTACTTAACAAAGATGTATGCTATATTGCATGAATTACTACAATAAAAATTTTTAAAAAATCTATTTCCCAAATTATTTTATTCTGTTGTGCCTGCTGTGGAGGGGGTAGTTAGTACTTAGTATACAGGCTGAAGATCCCTAGGTGTGAGGTTGGTAAGGGGACAAAGACACTGGTTACTGCCAATGGGTCTGTGAGAGCACACCCCCCCAAGCACTGTATTCACATTATAATGTGAATTGCTTGATATTTTAACCCATATTTACTATTTTCACATATGTGACAAGTAAAATAGATTTCCACTTTAAAAGCATTATGGAATTTATACTGGTTGTTTTATGTGTTCTCTCAGTCACTAGATTCTACTAGAATACTATTCTTCCGAGTGAAGTAGAATCCTTCAAAGTCATATTGAAATATAGTATTGAGTGGGATTATAAACTAGATCATGTCTAAGAATTTGTGTGAACTCATTCATGCTTTATGGATTTTATCAACTTAGATTGTTTATTTTCTTCATGGTGATTTTTTTCAGCATGCATTTATTTAGGCATCTGAGCATTCAGCAATTAATACCAGGTATAATAATAAAAAGAATGAAGTTTGCATCTCTGAAGGAGAGATTGGCAATTGGGAGCTGAAAGGCTTGCTGTGGGTTGTCTAGCCTTTTTTTTTTTTTTTTTTCTGATGAGGAGACTAAGACCTAAAGTCATGCTGAGAAGGCATACAATATTATTCTCTCCCAGTTCAAATATTATTTCCATTATGCTGCAAAAGCAAATATAAGTCAAATTGTGTAAAATTATATGTAATTGGTCTAAACCATATGTATTCAGTTAAAAGTGTAGTTAACTGATGACTGGTGATATCTTGAATATCTGGGGATAGTTTTTATATGGGTCTCTTGTATCCATTTTCTTACTATGATTACTGTAGTATGGTTCCCTTTCTCTATTTAGATTTCTATTTGTAATTATTGATTTAGTCTTCCTTCCCATATGTTTCAACAAATTCATTTCCCACTATTGTCTGGCAAAAAAAAAAAAAAGGAAGAAAGAAAGAAAGAAAGAAAGATGTACAGTAAACTTTTAACCTCTTAACCTTTTTTTTTCACTTTTAACCTTTTTCAAATAAAGATTTTTTCCTCTCTGATGTCAAGAACAAAATAAATATATTAGTATTCTGATTATTTTTATAATAACCATGTAATAAATGCCATGGAAATAATATTCTCATATGCTAATATATATATTTTTGTGGTACTGGGGATTGAACCCAGGGTCATTCTACCTCCAAGCTACATCCTCAGCCCTATTTTTATTTTTTATTTTGAAACAAGGTCTCACTAAGTTGCAGAGGGCCTCACTAAGTAGCTGAGGCTGGCCGTGAACCCGGATCCTTCGGTCTCAGCCTCCCAAGTACTGGGATTACAAGCGTGGACCACCACGCCCAGCTCCTAATATTTTTATTATCACATTCTCTCTTGCTTATATGCCAGCATCTGCTTAACAGTTGGGCTTTTAATATTTCAAGGCCCTGATACAGAGAAAGGGGAAAGGAGTACAGTACACTGCAAGCATTATAATGGTCTTTATTCCCTTCCAAATAAAACTATTGGTTATCTTTTGAAATATTTTTAGAAAGAGGAGGAAAACACTGCTTTTCCTAATATCATTTAATGTTAGTCTATAGATTGTTGTCTTGCTGGGGGCTTTAAAAATAGAGTTGTGTTGGGAGGTAATTCTTCATGAGTTCCTCACATTTCTGCTCATTTTGTGAGCCAAGACCATTGGCTATCTTTGTTCAAGATTATCTTTTCAAGGATGTTTGTATAAACAAACTTCCTTGGAGGATAGTGTCTCCCTGTGAAGCAGAGGACAAATTTGTTTACCACTATCCAGTATGATAAAGATAATGTCTCCTGGGTGGCAAAGTTCAGGGAGGTTGGATATAAACCCTTATAAAAGATTTAGGTTCCTTAAACTTGGGATTTCTCATGTGCATCACCCCCCCTGCTTGCTCTTGGAATTTGGGGGCCAACATGAATCTGAAGCTCATGCAGCCTCTCTGCTCTGGGTGATAAAGTCCTTTGTCTCACCCAGAAGTCTTGTGTCTTCTGCCAACATTATTGAAACAGTGATAGGTTAATTTGTTAGTTTGCAAGTATAGCATAATCTCATATTCTTCCCAGTTCTACCAGGCTGACCATTTACCATTGAGGGCTCACATTTCCAAGGGTGATTGGTTATAATCATAAAAGGAAACATGGTCCTGTTTTCCTGAGAAATAAGACACTTTGATCCCTTTGACCAAGGGCTAAAATTTGTTAAAATGTTTCCTAAGTCTCTGGTATTTGAGGATGTCATGACCAATAACTGGAAGCAGGTTACTGTGGAGATTGGACTCCAAACAGTCAAAGCAATCATGAGTAAAGAGAACAAAGCAAAAAGCTTTACACTACCCGACTTCAAAATATACCACAAAGCTGTGGTAATTAAAATAGCATGGTACTATATGACCCAGCTATACCACTCCTGGGTATCTACCCAAAATATTTGAAACCAGACTACCATAGTAACTCATGCATATCTATGTTTATAGCTGCACAATTCATAATTGCTAACCTATGGAACTAGTCAAGATGTCCATCAACAGATAAATGGATTACAACACCATGGAATATGTATACAATGGAATTCTACTCAGCCATAAAGAAGAACGACATTATGTCATTTGCAGGGAAATGGATGAAATTGGAGAACATTATGCTAAGTGAGATTAGTCAGTCATAAAAAGTGAAGGGTCGGATGTTCTCCCTCATATGCAGAAGTTAGGAAGAAATTGGGATACAAGAGGGATTCCAAACAAAGGAGGAGAAATCATAGTGGAGTGAAGGAGGAGATCTAACTGAGGGAGATGGGAGGGGGCAGGAAGACTTGAAGAGGGAAACACCTCACTGGACATGACATACATACACAAACTTATCAAAGCAAATCATTGTGCTGAGCATGGGAAGGTGGGGAGGGGAGGGGGTGGGGTGGGAACTGGGGAAGGGGTCAAAAAGTACTATGTGCATATATGCCTTTATCACCCTGAACTTCATCAAGATGTATGATTACAATGCACCAGTAAAAAATAAAAATAAAATCATAGACTGATGTATTGGCATAAAAGCAAACCAATAGAACAGAATAAAGCCTAGAAATAAATCCACACATCTATACCCAACTGATTTTTGAAAAAAGTGCCAAGAACAAGATTGGAAAAAGGACAGTCTTTTCAATAAATGGTGGTGGGGAAATTGGATCTCCACATGCAGATTGAAATTAGATTTGTATCTCTCACAGTTACAAAAATAAACTCAAAATGGATAAAAAACCTGAACATAAGACACGAAGGCATAAAACTATTAGAAGAAAACAAAAGAGAAATTCTTCAGACATTGGAATGGGCAAGTTTTTTTTTTTTTTTTAAAGCTGTACACACCAAAAAAACAATCAACAGAGTTAAGAGACAATCTACTGAATGGGAGAAGATATTTTCAAAATATACATATGACAAGGAGTTAATAAACAGAAAACATAAGAAACTCAAATAATACAATTATCAAAACAAAACAATGACAAAACAAAACTCCACATAAACAATCCAATTGAAAGTGGAAAATAGATCTAAACAGACAGTTTTCAAAGGAAGAAATACAAATGGCCAATAGGGACATGAAAAAGTGCCCAATACTACCAATCATCAGGGAAACGCAAATCAAAACCACAATGAGATGTCACCTCATTCCAGTTAGTAGGGATAAATTTTGAAAGATAAAAGGTAGTAAATGCTGGCAAAGATGTGGAGGAAAGGAAATTCTTGTATAATGTTGGTAGGAGTGTAAAGCAGTACAGCCATTATGGAAAACAACTAAAAATCTTTGTTAAAAAAATTTAACAGCCGGGCGTGGTGGCGCACGCTTGTAATCCCAGCATTCGGGAGGCTGAGACCGGAGGATCCAGGTTCGAGGCCAGCCTCAGCTACCTAGTGAGGCACTCTGCAACTTAGTGAGACTCGGTTTCAAAATAAAGAATAAAAAATAGGGCTGGGGGCGTAGCTCAGAGGTAGAATGCCCCTGAGTTCGATCCCCAGTGCCACAAAAAAAAAAAAAAAAAAAAAAAAAAATTTAACAAACATTTAAAAATTACTTAAATTTTTTTTTCCATTGGAGCTTCAGCAAAATAATGCAGGTCAGAGCCCAGAGATCCATTCGTATAAACCACAGACCTCATCCTGCCTGGGCAGCGGACTCAACTAACCGGGAACATTGCTCTCCAATCTTTCAACACCACTTTCTGCGTCAGCTGTTTGCTTTCCTGTCACAAATTAGTTGGTATCTGGGAGCAAAGAGCACAAAGAGGAGAAGAGAGGGATATTGGATTAGGTTGAGGGGGTTGAACGGGTGCTAGTTGTTCCAGGAGTGTGTAATGGACTGATTTCTCCTTAAATAGCATCAGATTGTTATTCCACCCCATAGAGTGACTTCAGCACTAAAGAATAAAAAGACATAGAATTAAAAATATTTGTTGGTGTATCAAGCTGTCTGGTCATTTGTCTACAAGCTCAGTAAAGATATGTCCTCATTTTCAGCAGTTTTGTGACAGATCAGAACTCCAGTCCTGAGTAATTAATAACACAAAATCACGAAATTCCTATGCTCTTTATAACTTGAGTCATAGCCAGCAGATTCTCTTCTTAGTAATAATTTGAGTAGTCAACCTGACATATTGTATGGCAACAACAACAAAACTTCCAGTTTGATATTTTGCATTTATGAGTTATTTCCTGAATATAAGTAGCAATTCAATTTTATTATAAAGTATATGGTTAAATTATTAGAATATTTTCTGGATTTTGAGGATAAGGAATAACCCTTATGTGAACTTGGCTAAGCAATCTGCATAAACCAGCTATTAGATCAGTTTGTAAAGCTCTCCTGGAATCATATTTAGTATGTGATAGTCGTTATAGGTATACTGTTTTGTTGTAAGTGGTCTTTATGGTCTGAAATGTTGATAGTTCTCTTGCTTTTAGAGTCTCCCAACTTGGCTCCTGGCTCACTGTACTTCTACAACACTTTCAGCATTTTGTCATGAGATCCAACATTTTTCTGCTTTTTATTTGGCAGTGGGGGGAGGTACTGGAGATTGAACCCAAGGGAATTCTACCTCTGAGCTACATTCCCAAACCTATTTTATTTTATATTTGGAAACAGGGTCTCACTAAGTTGTGGAGGGTCTCACTAAGTTGCTGAGGTGGGCTGCAAATCTGCAATCTTCCTATCTCAGCCTCCCAAGTACTGAGATTACAAGGGTGAGCCACCATGCTTGGCTGAGATCCAACATTTTATAGAAGCTATTTAATATCTAGAGCTAGCACTATATATGTAGTATATGTGTGTCTTGCTAAAACATATTCTTGAAAACCCTGATTAATTGGATGGTCTAAAAGCAGATTTTAGCTTTCCATAGAAACACTGTATTTGAGGATTATGCTCATGAGCGAGCATTGGTATAGAAAATACTATAGTTCAATTAATCATGAAAGCAATAATACAGCTATTATAAGTTCTATAATCATTCCTAATATTAAATCTATATTAAAACTTTTATACCATGTACAAAAAATTATTATACCTAATGGGGACACAGGAAAGTAATGTTCAATAATTCCTATTATAAATGCAGTACCTTGAAAATAACATAAATCAGCAAAAATAGTTCATCAAACATTTACCTAGTGGTTGAACTTGCCTTCTTAGATATAGGAAAGTTTTGGTGATAATTTGGTTGGACCCCATATCATTTACAAAAAACATTAATTGTTCTTGAGGTGTTGATATAGGAAAATGCAAAAAATTAAATTAAGAACACACGTAAATATTGGAGAGGAAAAATAAAACTATTATTGTTTGCAGTGTGTGTTTTGTCTAGAAAACATGAAAAACAAAAAATAATAAAAGCATTCAATAAATGTGAAAAATATGCTATAAATACTAAAAGGTAATGCTTTCTCTTTTAACAATAACTCATTAGATAATATAGTGTGAAATAAATCCAACAAGAGAAAACATAGAATACCTAGGAACAAACTTGATGAGGACTTTGCACAATTTATATGACAAAACTATAAGTGCTATCAAGGTAAATACATATAGGAAGACTTGGACATACAAATACCTTGTCCTTGGATAGGAAGTTTCAATAGCATCATTAGGTTAATTTAGTGTAAATTATCATAATATTTTAATGCAATATCAGTAACAATCCTATTAGATTTTTTTTGAAAATAAAAAATAACTTAAAATATATCAGGAATAATTTGCATAGATTAGCTAAAACTTTTTTTTTCTTTTGAGGTACTGGGAATTGAACCTAGGAACATTTACCTCGGAGCTACACCCCCAGCCCTATTTTGTTTTATTATTTCATTTTGAAACATGGTCTCACCAAGTTGCAGAGGACCTCCCTAAGTTGTTGAGGCTGGTCCTGAACCTGTGATCCTCTTGTCTCAGCCTCCCAAGTACTGATATTACAAGCATGTGCCAACATACCCAGTTTAGCTAAGATGCTTTTGAAGGGAAATTATGACAGTTACCCCATCAGATATCAAAATGTATTCAAAAGCTTTATAAATGAGAACTGAAGTACATAGCCAAAGAAATTAATAAAATTAAAGAAATTACTCAGAAATGGACTAATGTATTTAATTTCTTTCTGTGTTTCTGATCTTTCTCATCTGTAAGCATCTGGGAGATGCTTCTCTCACAGGCTTATTATGAAGTGTCTAATACATGCAAAGTTTCTAGATCAGTCAGTGCTGCCTGGCACTTAGTAAGCACTATGGAATTGCTTGCTCTATTGTTATGCAATGATACCTTATTAGCTCAAACTAATTTGGTTTAAAATGGTGCCCTATTTCATAAAATATTTGCTTACTGTAGTCATTTTTTATACTGCTTAGGTTCTTCCAATCACTATAAGACCTCCTTATTTTTCGTAATTGTAGTTTTGATAACCATGGCAGTTTTTAGCAATATAAGTACTGTTATAAATACCATGTCTGTTAAAAAATTATTTTGGGGGTTAGTTAGTAAATTGTGCTGGGAAAACTGAATAACTCTTTGAAAAAAGTTAACATCCCCTCAAGCGTGATAACAAAATAAATTTTAGATGAGTTTAGAGATTGGAATGTATAAGAAAAGACAAAAAACCAAAACCCAATATAAGACCTATAAGAAAATATAGATATTTAATAAAACACTTCAGTGTTTATAAAAATGACTAATCTGGCATTTTCATGTACTGTTAATTGGATAATAAATTAATATATAATATTTTTGGAAGAAAATGTGACAATACATATCAAGGAACAACGGAAAAGCTTCTATAACATAACAAATTAAGAGAAGCTTTCTAACTCATTCCTTACTACCATAGTCTCAATATCAAAATGATGCAATGAAAAGTACAAGGCAATAATATATTCTCATTTATCAAGTAATCCTAGATAGAATTGTAGAAAATAGAATTCAACATAATGTTAAAATAATGATAAATCATGACTTATTAAAGGATGCATAGGCGTTTCACCATCAATTTATCTATGAATGTAATAACAGGTTAAAAGAAAAAGAATATGGTTATCTGAATAGCTAAAAATCCCCAAAACATTGAAACATTTAACATTCTTTAAAATAATACTTATAACATCAGCAAAAGTAGGTATTTGTAAGCCAGGAATATAAGAAAATTCCCAATCTATTTGACATTGTGTATCAGAAATGTGCAGTGAATCAGTCTTAATTGTGAAGCAGTAGGTCATTTCTATCAGGGTCACAACAAGTTTACTGTTGTCTGATTTTAGTTAACATTTTGTTGGGCTTTATTCCTTTCCTATTTGTGTTATATGACACTATTTGTTGGTGATATTTTCTTACCCAGAAAATTTAAAAGACTCAATGATAAAACTGTTTGAATTTATATAAAAGTTTAAAGAGAGCAATTCAAAATCAAAGTACAAAACTCAATTATCAATGAGTAATTAGAAAAATGTGATAAGGTAATATTCATGATGAATGATGTCAAGCCCCATAAATGACCTCAAAATTATTATTATTATTATTATTATTATTATTATTATTATTATTATTATGCAGTACTGGGGATTGAACTCAGGGGCATTCTTTCTCTGAGCTATACCCCCAGCCCTATTTTTTATTCTTTATTTTGAAACAGGCTCTTACTAAGTTACAGAGTGCCTCACTAAGTAGCTGAGGCTGGCTGCGAACACAGATCCTCTGGTCTCTGCTTCCCAAATGCTGGGATTACAAGCATGTCCCACCATGCCCGGCTCCTCAAAATTAATTTAACAAAAAATATGCAAGAGAACTATAAAACTTTCCAGAATTATATGGGGGAAGAAAACCCTTAAAAAATGGGGAGACATAGCCTTGTTCCTAGATTTGAAAGATCCAATGTTGTATAGCTATCCAATATCTTAATCTGTCAAACCAAAGTAATTTCAATCCTAATCTCATCAGGATTCTTTATAGAATTTGAAAAGTGGATTTTGAAATTTATAATAAAGATACAATGATCAGAAATGGTTGTGAAAATGTTGGGGGGATAAGAGGTTTAGTGGAGACTTGCTTTACTAAATAGCAAAATACAAGATAAAACAATGTGTATTAGTTATCTATTGCTGTGTAACAAAGTACCCCCAAATTTAGCATCTTAAAACAAATATTTATAGTCTCACAGTTCCTGAGAGTCAGGAATCTGGACGTAGCTTCCCGACTCACATACCCTTATGAAATTGTAGTCATTAGCTGTGTTTTGTGAAGAGGTAGAGAAGCTCCTTTTGAATTCATTCATCTGGATGTAAGTAGAAGGCTTCCATTACTTGCTGTCCAGTGGAAATGGCAGCTGCTTTCCTCCACAGAAAATGATGAGAGATTCCAAAATGGAAATGATATAACATCACTTCTGGGTAAGCAATTAGTTACATGAACCAACACTAGTACAATGTGAGAGGGGATTACAACAAAGTGTGAAGAACAGGAACCAGGGATCATTGGGAGCCATTGTAAAGGCTGCCCACCACACAGTAGTTACAAACAGTGTGGTATTAGCACAGGAAGAGATAAGTAGACCAATAGAATAACAGAGAGATTCAGAAATTGAATATATATATATGTATATCTATCTATCTATCTATTTATCTATCTATCTATCTATCTACCTATCTATCTATCTATGAATTTGATTTATGTTAAAGGTAGATTCAAATTGGTAAGGAGATTTGACATTTCAATACATTGTGAAATTCACTGGCTATTTGTAAAAAAATTAGACCCATATCTCATTACAAACTCCCAAATAAATTTCAGAAAAGTTAGAGGTGGAAAGCACACAGACAGACAGACAGACACACACACACACACACATACACACACACACACTTAAAACAAATATAGGAAAATATTTTTAATTAACTTATATTGGGGATGATCTCTCCAAGTATTGTACAAAAAATAAAATTGTTAAAGTAAAACATTGACATAATTTATTATTGTAACAAATAAACTTCTGTAGAACAAATGACAATAACCAAATATAAAGACAAGTGAAAAGATTAGGAAATTGTTGGGATACATATTATAAAAAACATATATCCCCAGAAGGGTTAAATGAAAAATGTGTGCATGTATGCCTTTATCAGCTTGTACCTAACAAAGATGTATGATTATAATACACCAATTTAAAAAAAGAAATATGATAACACACCACATAGGCAACATATAATAAACATGTTATATGCCCAAAAAATAAAAAATAAAAAACATATGTCCCCAATATTGTAATTCGGGACAATATAAATATTAAAAAGGTCAAAGAATGTAAATAAAGCAATTTGTGGAAGAAAAAATACAAATGTCAAGTGGACATAAGATATAAATTTCATTAGTAATTAGAGCAATGCAACTTTGAATGGAGATTGCTTTACCTATTAGAATGGCAAGAATTTTAAATATGGATATGGTCAAGAGTTGGCAAGATATAGAAAATTAGCATATTTATGTTATCAGAGGGATATGTGTTGGTGAAGTCTTTTTAGAAAGCAATTTGATAAGACCTATCAAAATTTTAAATGTGAATAGCTCTGAGGCTACATTACATATCTATGGAAATACCTATGTGCAAAGATGCATGTGCCAGTATATTCATTATAATTCAATAAAAAAACTAGATATAGCCAATTAATATGAACATGGCTTAATAAATTATAAATAATAATTTATTTTCTGGAAATATTTATTAATAAACATTAGTATATATAAATATTTATCCATTATACATTATATTCATAAACATTTATTGTTGCAAATTATAAATATTTATTATATGAATTATTATAAATAAATTATAAAAAATTATACTATGGAATACTATGTAGACACTTAAAATGAAATAAACTTATATTCATTAAATCCCTATTTCCATTTAATGAAAATAGCTATACAAAATAGTTTATGTGAAAAAGATTATGTCATAGAACAGTATTTATGGAGCCAGGCATGGTGGTGCACGCTTGTAATACCAGTACTTGGGAGGCTGAGACCAGAGGATCGCAGGTTCATGGCCAGCCTCAGCTACTTAGCGAGGCCCTCTGCAACTTTGTGAGCCCCTGTTTCAAAATAAAAAATAAAACATTGGGGCTGGGAGTGTAGCTCAGAGGTAGAATGCCCTCTGGTTCAATCTCTAGTACCACAAAAATAAATAAATAAGTAATAAATGTGTCGTGTATATATAGAGAAAAATAACTAAAATGCTTCCCATGGAATTTTAATCTTTTATAAAGGGGTTGGGAGTGAGGAAGAAGAGGCAAAGCGATATGTTCATTTTTTAGTCTGCACATTTACAAAATTCAAAATTTTTACAGTAAGAATACCCATATATTTTTTACAAATTTTTAAAATAAAATTGCTTAAAATCAATCAAACATAGTTAATTTAAAAATTAATCAGATTCAAGATGACAAACATAATATTCATCAACTATCCTTTTCTTTCTAGGCCTTGTTGAAAGTAAAGATGAACCCATTTGAAAATTTAAAAATTTTAAGTTGATACATATAGTGTACATGTTTATGGGGTACAGTGTGATATTTTATACATGTATGCGATGTGTGATAATCAAATCATGATAATCAGCATTTCTATCATTTTGAGTGTTTATCATTTTTTTAGTTGGGAACATTCAAAGTTCTTCTAGCACTGCTAGAAGAATGTATCATGAATTATTATACACTATATTTCTCCTATTGTGCAGTGGGGCACTAGCACACATTCCTCCTTTCTAACTGTATTTTGGCACCTGTTATCTGACCTCCCAGGTGCCCCCTCCTCCCTACCCTTCCTATTCCCTGCTGACCACTATTTTCCTTGATACTTCTATGATATCAGTTCTTTTAGCTTGCACATATGGAAAAAATAATTTTTTAGAAGTAATGATATCATAATTGCATGACAAAATAAGAGAGTGTTAAGGGTAGACCAGACAATCTGAGGAAATCCTGGAAGGTAGAAATCAGATAGGATCAATATATAAATTGGCAGAAAACCAGAACAATAACAAAAACTAGAACCAAACCTCAAAGAAAATAAATGTTCTTTCCAAGAGATGCCCCGGGGAGACTCTAAAGTCGGAATCTGTGAATCTGAACAGCAGGGATGGCCTATAAAGTTGTCATTGGGACAATAAACTGGTACTAACAGGGTATTCAGAACATGGGGTCAGCCAGATTCCATAACCTCCTCAATGGAATGGCTAACACTGTGGCCAAAATCTGAGTACTGCCCTCTGGAGAAAATGAGGCCTTAGCTTGCAGAGGAGCAGCTGGGATGGATGTAAGGTCCTGGTGAATAGTGGAACTGAACTTGAGCTAATGGAAAAAACTATTAGGTGGACCCTACTGCGAGGGAAATCCAGACCACCAGTATGTGCAAATCTACCTGACTCTTTACTCATAAACTGTCACAGACATATGGGAAATCCCAAGCAGGTGTTTGGAGTATGGGTATGGACATGGGCACAGGGACTGTCATTGCAGCCATGTATGTAATAGAAAAATGGAATGAATGAGTGAGTGAGTGAATGAATGAATGAATAAGGGACACACCTAAAATCTGCATCAATATGGGAATGTTTGGATAGGGTATGTATGTCCATTTGAACCTCTTTAGTCATTAAAAACTCAGACAATTCAATATATATCAATATGGAAAGATATCTGTACTATTTTATTAAACAGAAAGCAGGTTCTAAAATAGTATATATAATACTATTTTTTTAAGGGAGTCTATCTGAAAAGGACTAGAAGAATATGTCACAATTGTAGACAATAGTTACCCCAAGAGAGTAGGAGTTTGAGGGGGAATGGTATGAAAGTGTAAGAGTGAGTCTTTACCTTTTTTTTTTTTTTTTTTTTTTTTTTGGTACTGAGGATTGAACCCAGGGGCTTTTTACCTCCGAGCTATACCCCTAGCCCTATTTTTTATTCTTTATTTTGAAACCGAGTCTCACTAAGTTGCAGAGTGCCTCACTAGGTAGCTGAGGCTGGCCGCAAACCCGGATCCTCTGGTCTCAGCCTCCCGAATGCTGGGATTACAAGCGTGCGCCACCACGCCCGGCTCGAGTCTTTAACTTTTTACTTCAAACATTGAATTTATTTCCATTAACAAATATGATTATTATTTTGTAAATAAACATTAAAATAATTTCACTAGGAAAGTGTGGACACACATACACACATGCCCCTGGAAAGATAGCCATAAAAAATATCAGCATTGTTAATCTCCAAGGCAGTAAATTTACAGTGGAGATTTACATTTTTAAGGCGGTGTGGTGGTACACACCTGTAATCCCAGTATTTAGGAGGCTGAGACAGAAAGATAGCTGGTTTGAAGTCAGCTTCGCCAACTTTATGAGACCCTCAGAAACTTAGCAAGACCCTGTTTCAAAATAAAAAGGGCTTGGGATATAGCTCGGAGGTAGAATGCCCCTGGGTTCAATCCCTAGTACTAAAAAATTTTACATTTTTATAGTTTTCTTTGTTTCTGGGTCATGCTTTCAGAAATAGCTATCAGGGTATGTAGACATTTGAAGCCCTCAGTCAAGTATTAGGGTTGAAAGCGATGAAGTGTTGGTATTATAACAATGGGTCCCCCACAAAGAAAAAAAAGCACCCTGGTGTAGTGTGTGTGTGTGTGTGTGTGTGTGTGTGTGTGTGTGTGTGTGTGTGTGTATTGCTGGAGATCAAATCCAGGGCCTCAACCAGGGCAAGCACTCTACCATTGAGGTCAGTCCTCAGCCCCTACCATCCTGATCTGTAAGTTCACTGATTGCAGTATAAATAGTCTCACCATTGCAGGAGACACAGGCACAATGGCTGTGTGAGCGACTCCAGCCTACCCCACAACGCTGCTGGTGGAGACTGGTAAATTGGGGTTTCTGGAGACAAAAACCTGTCTTGGTTTTTGTCTCTAGCCCCATGTCGTGCTCACGTGGAGAACAGGCCTGAAGAGGAGGTGAAATTGGGAAGGCAGCCTTAGGTGAGTGTGGAGATGTAGAGGTCTGCACACTCTGGCCTCACAGGTGGAGGCTCTCCTGGGCCTATTTCAGATATGTGCCTCCCTTTTGTACCAGGGCCTTATGCAGGCACCCTACCACTGGGCTCCCCGTCCTGAGCCCTCTGTATTGCTTTTATTGACAAAATGGTTAAGAGTGAGTGACCCTTCCAGCACAACTCTGCTTCTAGACTCCGGCACCTGGAAGGTCAGATGCAGACAGGTCACAGCGAAGGTACTTGGAAGTGTACTGTGACTGCGAGGACGAGACAGATGACAAGAATAGAAGCTCGCCCGAGGCCCACTGTGCTCTACTCCAGGAACATCTGTCTGCTAAGGCTGGACGTCTCAGTCACCCCCCCCCCCTCTGCTGGCCACAGGCCACTCACTTTGTCCTCATGCTTATCTTGTGGTGCTGCCTTTTGTTTGGAAGGAAAAGGAAAACGAACTAAGTTGGAAAGTCAGTCTGTCTGTGCCCTTCAAAAGTATAAAAGCAGGAAAGAGAAATTAGCCATGATTCCCCTCCCTGTGTGGGGATCTATTGCCACCCTGCCCCCTCCCGGTGGAAATCTCTGGATTTCCATTGACTGGGCACCTCACACGGGGTGTGCACCGGGCCATTTACCATGGTGCATTCCATCCCCTAATGGAACATGGTGCATTTGCCCCCATGTAATCAGCATCTCAATGATTCTGTGCTTTCTTCGGAGCAGCCAAAAGATGTGTGAGGAAACGATTCTTGGCCACAAAGCAGAGGTGGGAGGAGGGCAGGTAGCTTGGACCTCGGCCATTTTCACACAAGGAAACAACCACAGGGCAAAAGTGTTTGTAGCAGACTTCTGGGGAGCTGCAGCTCTAGTCTAAAATAAGCATCGGTACTCAACACCTAGATTACATTTAAAACTTATTTGGGTCAATGACTTAGTGTTAATTTTTACAGATTTGTAATTTTTAAAGGGAATTATGGATGCAAATGATGGATTGATAAACAGATGTATGCATTTATATCAATAGAAACAGCTTTATCCATACACATATTAGATACTAAATATGAATATGTTTATATATAAGTGATTCTTGCCCCTAATTTTTAATTTAGATTTGAGTAAATTCATCATTGCTGAATGATGAAGGGAGTCAAGATGCTTTTGCACTTTAAAAATAAATTTTCAAGCACAGCTGCATTTCTTTGATAGAAGTGGTAGACCGATTCTGAAATGTGATGGTGAAAATAGCAGAAGAAGTTCGGAATCAATAGTTCTCATCTTATTTTCCTCCTGAGCTTGCAGAACTATGACACAGGCCCTGGTCACCATTAACAAGGGATGCTCAGGAGGCGGTACCTGGGGTAGATGGACATGGTGGTCCTGCTTAAGGAAGCTTAAAAGAGTAAAGGGGGAGGAGAAGGGAATATTAGAACTCAATTCCATCTTAAAATATAAAAAATAAAGGCTTCTTGCTAGTGTATATATAGCTCATTAGGCATGAATGACAATAATTTGCATGTTAATTTATCACTTATTTATTGAAAGCCTACTATTGCCACCCATAAGAAATAAGCAAATCATGGAAGAAGCAAAAATAAACTTAATGCGGTTGCTTATTTCTTGTTGGGGGCAGGTGCAGCCAGCTGGGATCCCGGCAGATTGCCTGACTTGGCTGTGGGTAACACTGTAGAGTGTACAAAACAGGCCAGGAGCTTCATGGAGTTCAGTTATAGCTTGGTGTAGTTGGGAAAAGAAAGAGGAGAGAGAGAGAGAGAGAGAGAGAGAGAGAGAGAGAGAGAGAGAGAGAGAGAGAGAGAGAGAGAGAGAGAGAGAGGAAGAAGAGGAAGAGGAGGAGGAGGAAACAGAGAACAGAGAAAGAAAGTTTATTTGACAGTGTTAAGACAAAGAAAACACTACAACACCTTCTACCTATGCCTGGAAGTACCCATTTTGAGTCTGTTTCTTTTCTTTTTTGTACTAGGGATTGAACCTAGGAGCATTCTACCTCTGAGTTACACCCCCAGTCCTTTTTATTTTGAAGCTGAGGCTGGCCTCAAATCTGTGATCCTCCTATCTCAGCCTCCCAGCTAATTGCTCCACCGTACCCAGCTTTCAGTATATTTCTTGGATATGAATGGTATTGCAAGGTCTTTAACTTAAAAAGAAAATTTCCTAAGAAAAGATTAAGGGTAGCAAAAGACACATGCTACATACCATTGTCTCTATAAGATAAACACAGAGATACTTGGAACTGGTAGAAGGATCACTCTGTGAGTCAGCTAACTTCCTGCTTTATTTAAGTAACAGTTAAGCCAGTAAAGGAGGGATCTCTGACATCATCTCTAGACAACATACACAGATTTATTTTAAATTGTGGTAAAATAAAAAGCATAAAATTTACTCTTTTAAGTGTATTGTTCAGTAGTGTTGAACATATTTATGTGGTTTATATCAATCTCCAGAAATTTTTCATTTTGTAAAACTGGAACTTTATACAAATTAAATAATTCCCTATAACTGTATCCTCCTAGGCTTTAGAAACTACCTATTTTTTTTTGTATGTGTGTGTGTGGTACTGGGGATTGAACCAAGAGGCATTCTACCTCTAAGTTACACTCCCAGCCCTATTTAATTTTTATTTTGAAACATGGTCTTGCTAGGTTGCTGAGAGTCTTCCTTTGTTGTTGAGTCCATCTTCCTCCATGTGATCCTCCTATCTCAGCCTCCCAAGTACTAGGATTACAGGCATGTATGTCCAGCTAGAAGCTACCACCTTTCTGTCTCTAAGAAATATGACTACTCTAATCGTGTTACTTTTGTTTTGAGTTGTTTATATTCTGGATGTTAATCTCTTATCAAATACATGATTTGAAAATATTTTCCTATATTCTATAGGCTGTTTTCACTGTATTGCTTACATTTTTATACACAGAAAATTTTAATTTTGATGTAGTCCAATTTACTTGTTTTCATTCGTATTGCCTGTGCTTTTGGTGTTGTGTCTAAGTAATCATTGCCAAATTCAATGCCATGAAGCTTTCTTCTCTGTTTTATTGTAAGAATTTTTATAGTTTTAGGTTTTGTGTTTAGATGTTTAATCCATTTTGAGTTAATATTTGGCATCTAGCATAAGGTAATGAATGGCCCAACTTTCTTCTTCTGCACATGGATGTTCAATTTTCCCAGTACCATTTGTTGAAGAGACTGTCTTTTTGAATGGTTCTGGTGACTTCATTAAAAGTCATCTGATTATATATCTGAGGGTTAATTTTAAAAACAGTTCTGTTGAAGCATAATTTATGTGCCACAAAATTCACCATATAAAATGTCAATTCAGTGTTTTTTAAGTACATTTACAAAGTTGTGTATTCATCACCACAAAGAATTTTACAATATTTTCATCACCCCAAAAGAAAACTCCTACCTCTTAGCTATAAAATCTCTTATTCCCACTTTTACCTTTTTATCTTAGAGAAACATTAATATACTTTATGTCTTTATAGTTTTTCTATTCTGAAATTTCATGTGAATATAAGCATACAATATGTAGCCCTTGGTGACTGGGTTATTTTATTTACCATATTTTCTAGCTTTATTGGCATTGTAGCATGCATCAATACTTCTTTTTTTGTGGCTGAATAATGTTTCATGACATGGATACACTACATTTTTCTTACCCATTCATCTGTTGATAGATATTTGGTTTGCTTTTACCTTTTGGTTATTACAAATGCTGCTGGCTATAAATATTTGTGTGCAAGTTTTTGTGTGGACAAATATTTTTATGACTCAAATAATACACCAAAGACTGAAGTTACTGGGACCATATAGTAACTCTGTGCCTCTTATGTATATTTCAAACATGAGAGGAGAACTAATTTCCAGGTGAATGAATAAAATATACTAATAAAGTATGGTGAACAAAATACTGAAACTGAGCTGGGTGTGGTGGTGCACGGTTGTAATCTCAGTATTGCAGAGGCTGGGACTGGAAGATTGCAGATTCATGGCCAGCCTCAGCAACTTGGTGAGGCCCTGTTTCAAAATAAAAGATAAAATAGGGCAGGGGTGTAGCTTGTAAGTAGGTTTCCCCTGGGTTTAATCCCTAATTCCACATACACAAAAACAAAACAAAATAGAAAAAACCGAAACTGTGGGTCTCTTAAGTTTAACAAGTATGGAATTAAGTAAGGAATGATTAGTTGTCAAACTATTTTAAAATCCATTTTTAGTAGTACTAGTTTTTCAGGTTTACATTCTTAGGACATGTGTAATATGAAGTGACTGGGTTAGAGATGATATAATATGAGAATTCCAGTGATAAAGGAAATAGCTGATGTTGGGAATCACATAATAAAAATGAGGAAAATAAATAAAAAGGAATTGATTGGTGGCAGTACTTTGATACCCTTTAGAGTGGGGGATTATAAATTCTTTAATCCTGTAGGTCTTCCATAGTTGGAAGAAAAAGAAACATAGTTTGATTCACAAACTCAAATTCCCACAGAGGTCAGGGCAGTAATATAAATCAGTGAATTAGGCTAGGCTGGGTTCAGGACACTAGGGAATGGTGAGGAATATGGTGGTCTGAGAGCACATGCTTATTTAAATTCATGTTGTTAAAAATATAGTGACAGCTGGGCGTGGTGGTGCGCCCTCATAATCCCAGCATTTGGGAGGCTGAGACCGGAGGATCTGGGTTCACAGCCAGCCTCAGCTGCTTAGTGAGGCCCTCTGCAACTTAGTGAGACCCCGCTTCAAAATAAAGAATAAAAAATAGGTCTGGGAGTGTGGCTTGGAGGTAGAATGCCCTTGAGTTCAATCCCCAGTACTGAAAAAAAAATTATATATACCCACACACAGTTTAAACATGTCTGCAGGTGAACCTAGGCCTGGACAACTCTTTGTAACCCTACAAAAAAGGAATGAAGAAGGGAGAGAGAAGAGATTAAGAAAGAAATGGCACCAGGCGCAGTGGCACATGCCTGTAATCATAGTACTTGGAAGACTGAGACAGGAGGATTGGAGGTTCCAGGCCAATCCTAGCAACTTAGCAAGACCCTGCTTCAAAATAAAAAAAATAAAAAGGGCTGATAGTGTGGTTTAGAGGTAGAATGTCCCTGGGTTCTATCTGCAGTACCAAAAATAAAAGAAAATAAAGACAGACAATGGTAAGGGAGCCAGAGAGAGCCATGGAGTCATACTAGTTAATAAAAATTAAAGATGGGCAGCAGAGTAAGCCCAGAATAGAACTGGAATTGAACCTGAGCAAACTCCAATGACACCTCATTTTCTTGTACTGCTACTGTCACCACAGGCTGGGCTCTCAGTAAATTGACTCCATGGAAAACACTGCTTCCTTGGAGCCCCTTTGTTTGCAGGGTGGGTTGAGTGGGTGAGGATTGGAGTACTGCTGCTTCATCTACTCCAAGGCCTGGAGATGGATCTTTGCTCTGACCCATCACTTCTTGTTAAAATGCAGATTTCAGTTAAATAGGTCTGAGGTTGGGCCTGACCTGTAGTTCCAACCACCTCTCAGGTGGTAGGTGTATTGCTGATCCCCATAGACCACACTTTGAGTATCAAGGTATTAAATAACTCCTGAATGAAAGGAGGAATGAAAATTACAATCTTATTTAGAAATAAGAAGAAACGAGGAATATGGCACAATTAAGAATGTTCTCCCTTTTTTTTTTTTAATGCCAGGCCTTTCTCTGAGTTTTGCAGTCATAGTAAGCTATTTCAAGATATCAAGAGTCATCATTCCTGCCAATTGAGTGTGGCCATGTGACTCCCACCCAATGGGATGAGATTATTAGTAAGGTGAGACTTTTGGGTTATGCCTTCAAAAAAGAAAAGTGTTCTCTACCCTTCTTTCTGGCTGGAATACAGACACAGTGGGGTGTGCTATCTTGGACCATGTAGACAAGGATATGAACTAAGGGATGACTGAACAAAAATATAGAAAGGTCCTAAACTTTGTAAAGTAGAACAGATATTTATTTCTATACCTGCTTAGACAATTTTTTTATAGAGAGAAATAAAGTTCTAACATTTTAGAGCTGTTATAGTTTTGGGTCTCGCAAATGCAACCAATCCTATGTCATAAGTAGTACAGAGCCACACTGCTGATTTTATTTATTATAATAGTCAAGTGCAGTTGCAGAGAAGAAAATTCACTGGTCAGTTTCAGAAGAGCATTACAAGGGAATAAGATGGCTTGTAGAAATATTGAGAGTGTGCTGGAGACTAGATGCTATGCGGAGCTTTCAGAAATGACTCTGAAAACCACACTGCAAAATGGTGTCACTCAAGGGAGCTGCTGGGTCTTCCACATCAAAAAGCCACTGCTACAGAAAAAGGCAGTTTTTATGAGGATGTCACCATGAGCAGGAAGTTATCGTTACTGCTACAGGTTCAGAACCACAGCCTCTGCTACAATCTGCACCAACAAAATAGTGCCCTGTGCCTCTCTTAGAACATCCACATTTAAAATAGCAACTGGCACTGAGACCTCTGCTGATTCAACTGCAGAGGGATTAATCACTTTGAACTATGTCTGCCAGCAGAGGTGCATAGCTCTGCCTCTTCCATCCAAAACGTGCATGGATGCGTCACATTGGATAAACCTAAATCTCACTTAAAACCCTATCTGCTTGGGAATCTGGGAAATGTAGTTTTTAGCTTTCTGGGTTCTGTGGTTTAGGAAGTTCCATAAGAAGCAGGGTAGATAGAACTTTGAGCTCTAATCTACTCTGTGCACAGTATCTTCCATACACACAGTTATCTTCCCACAGAAAAAGAATGAGGTACTTGAGTACGGTTTTGGATACTAAGACTGAACCCAAGCAGAAATTCATAGCCCGGAAGGCTTTAATTAGTGACCAGAAAAAGAAAATAAGTGAACTAAACATTGAACTCAAAAAGCTGGAAAAAAAGAACGGAATCAACCTCTTAAAAAATACGGATAGAGGATCAAGAAGCAGAATAGACACCCCACCCCCACCCCAGCACTAGCCTGCTCCTCCACAGGACAAAAACAAAGCAATGGGGGTATAACTGCTGTCAAGGTGAGTGGTGATAAGTGAACACTAGAAATGGATAGCACAGAAAAATGAAATTTGATGAATTCTGGAGACTAGGGAGAATTAAAAAAAGCAATGAGGACTTGGTGCCTGGAACCATAGTTGAGGGAAAGAGACTCTCCCCTCTGAGGAGTAAAGGTGGAAGAGTCACAGTATGGCACAGAAGGCTGCATCCTGCAGACAAACAGGTTAAATAAATGGGTGACCACGGTCTGTACAATGAACTATCTTAAGCAAAAAAGTTCACTGCCTTGCTCAGCAACCTCTCAGAGTGCTTTGGCCAAGAGCCATCTTGAGATGGAACCCATTGTCAGAAACCAAATCTGGGGAAGGGGATCAGAATTCCCAGCATAATCACATCTCAGAGTTCCTGCAGACAAACTGCTGCATTGAGTGGGCAGGTGATAGCCATGTGAGACAGTTGTGGTTTGGGGGAGTGTCTCTGACAGGAACCTGCTGAGGGGTGTATGGTGTGTGTACCATGGGCTGCATAGAGAGGAGAATGGAGTACACAAATCAGTGATCTTATCCTCTGTGATGTGGAGTGACCCTGGTCACGTGTGGTTTCTTGCAGGCACTGGGATTGAGGCTAGCCAATTGCTTGGTCCCCACATCCCACCTCCAGCACAGACCTTCCATGATACTCAGAGGCATTCCAGGGATCCCCATGGCTTTGGCATTTGCCATACCCCATGGGTGCCAGACTAAAAACCTATGGAGCAAATATATGCTTGGCATGGTTGACATTCCTCCAAAACTTGGTCAGGGAGAAGGACACACTGTGGCTCTGGCATTTGCTGTAACCCTAGGTGCACAGACTAAAATCTCTGGCGGGAAATACCCTTAGTGCAGTCAAAACTCTGCTTTAACCTGCTCTGTGAGACAATCTGAATACTAACCTAACTTGTTTGGCAAGAGCCAAGAGGAATTATAATTAGCTGAAGTCCTGACCCACTTCCCCCTTCCCCACCCCATACCTGGGGGATTCCAACCTTAGGAGACCTGGAGGGAAGCATTTCTGAGCAACTCAGCTAGAAGAAATTTTAACTTGCTTTTCATTTTTCCTGTCTATTCTCTTTTATTATTTTCTTTTATATTATATTTTTATTTTTTAGTTTGTATTGTTCTTCTTTCTCATTATTACTTTTTAAAATATTTCCCCTCTTCATTCCCCTTTTTATTCCTCCTCCTCCTCCTCCTCCTCCTCCTCCTCCTCCTCTTCCAAATCCTCCTTCTCTTTATTTTTCAAAGTCATTTTTCTTCTTGTGCCGGGGATCAAGCCCCCGGGCTTCACACACACTGAACAAGGGCTCTGCCTCTGAACTACACTCCTAGCTCAGCTGGAAAGAATTAAGCCCAGCTCTAGCTACAACTCAAATCCTGCTGCCTACATTTTAAAGAAAGAGTCAGGGAATCTCAAATAAGTAGCCTAATGATGCATTTTAAAAGAAGAACAAATCAAACTCCAAATCAGTGGGAAAAAATAATAATAAAATTGGAGCAGAAATAAATTATTTAGAGACTAAAAGACAGTACAAAGGGATCAATGAAACAGAGTTGATTCTTTGAAAAGATAAAAAAAATTGACAAACCTTAAGATAAACTAACCAAAGGAGAGAAAGAAGATCTAAGTAAATAAAATTAGAGATTAAAAAGAAGACATTACAAAAGATACCACTGAAATTCAAAGAATCATTAGGAAAGATTTTGAAAATCCATATGTGAATATATTGTAAAATCAGGAAGATTTTTGGACACATATGATCTACTAAAACTGAACCAAGAGAATATAAAAAACTTCAAGAGTTCACTAGCAAGTAGTCAGATTGAAAATGTCTCACAAAAAAGCCCAGAACTACTACTGAATTTTATCAGACTTTTAAGAAACTAACACCAATGCTTATCAATAAGAATAGAAAATTATAGACTCAAACAAAAAACTTTTAAAATAAACAAATTTACTGAAGTAGCAGAGTAAAAAAAATCAACACACAAAGCTAGTAGCTTTTCTATACATCAATAGTGAACTTACTGAGAAGAAATTCATGAAGGTAATCCCATTGACAACACACACACACACACACACCATGTAATACCTAGGGATAAACATAACTAAGAATGCAAAAAAACTTCTACAATGAAAATTACAAAACATTGAAGAAGGAAATTGAAGAAGACACTAGAAGGTGGAAAGATCTTCATGTCCACAGATTGGGAGAATTAGTATATGTTAAAATGGCTATCCACTTAGGAAAGTTTTCTAAATTAGAATAGACAAAATTAATTCCACATGGAGTAAGAATGTAAATGTGAATAATAAAAATGTAGGAAATATATAATACATGTGATGAAGGTATTTCTAACCTTAATAGATAAAAATTGAAAAGTGTTGAGAGATTTGATTTTTAAATAAAATCATTTTTGATCAGCTGAAAGCATCCACAAAGAAAATTAAATGTCATATGTAGCCAGATGCAGTTGTGGATAACCTATAATCTCAGTGACTCTGGATACTGAGGCAGGAAGATCACACAAGTTTTAGGCCAGCCTGGGTAATTTGGCAAGACCATGTCTCAAAATAAAAATAAAGAACTGAGATGTAGCTCACTGGTAGAATACCTCTGGATTTTATCCTCAGTATCACAGGAAACAAAGCAAAACAAAACAAAACAAACAAAAACATAAGAACATAAAAGTAAAATGAAAAACTGAGAAAAATACAACTGGAACACAAAACACAGAGAAAGCCCTTAAAAATCAACAATTAAAAAATATTTGAGGAACACATAAGGAAATTCATAAACAAAAAAAGCCATTAACACACACAGAAGTAAACCTCACAAATAACCAGTAAAAACACAAAAATAAATCCAACCTTAGAGAAGCACACATTAAAACAATTACAAGATACCAAATTTTTTGCTCATGGCAAAGACATTTTTAATCATAATACCCAGTTTTGATAAAGATTAAAAGAAATCAAAATTTCATACTGTACTTATGGGAAAGGTTATTAGTACAGCTTTTCTTGCGGGTATGGTGGCAATATGTTTCAAATTCTGTGTGTGTATGTTTGTGCGTGTGTGTGTGTGTGTGTGTGTGTGTGTGTGTGTGTGTGGTGGGAATTAAACTCAGGACCTTGCACATGCTAAGCAAGCCCTCTACCACTGAGCTACATCCCCCTCCCTCAAATGCCTTTAAAACATTCATATCCCATAAAAAACAAAGGAATTTATTCTTTGTAAGTAATTATGAGTTATTTATATATAAGGTATTTGTATATGAGGATACTTACAATAACAACTTTTTGGAAATATCTAACAAAATGTCTAATAATATAAAATAGTTAAGGATGGATAGATACCATATAGCCATGAAAAATGATGTTGAAGAATAACTTCACAGAAGAGTGATAACAGCAGGAAAGCAGAATAGGAAGTTCCAACCCTCATCTCCCCACCCTGAAACACAGATTTAATAATCTGTGATTATGATATAAGTAACAAAATACCTTTATGAGAAGTCTATAGTCTAGTTAAGTTATAGTACTCCCAAATAAGCACAAAACCATCTATATTGAAATTATAAAAATCAGTCTCACTTTATCTTCATTAGCTCTTTGGCTAATCAAGTACAGTGCAGTGATGCCACTGTTACGGGCAGTGGAGGGAAAATGGGGAGAATGTCAAGTCCTTTCAGTGTGTTCCTTAAGAGACTGATACCTTTCAAACAGTCCTGAAAGAATTGTCAGATGCCTGGAAAAGCCTCGGGAAATAGGCACCTACTGTAAATGGCATAACCTTGGAGAAGGTGTAGGACAGAGGCAGTTCCTCCAGAAGGAAGGGAGAGTAGAACATGGCTCCAACACCCTTGGAATTTCAGTGTGCTCCCCCAGGGGCTGATTTCTGCTCTACTTCACAAAGAGTACTGAAGAAACTGGAATAGCCCAGATGTCCTGAAGCTGCACTTGGCATGGTTCTGCAAGATTAGAATAATATAAATAACAGGGACTTCTCCCTCAGGAGGAAGAGGAACAGAAGGGGCATACCCTGAATTCTACTAATGGAGGGTACGGTTTCTATCTCACCTCACACTGACATAGTTAAATACTAGAGAGAACAAAAGATGGGTTTCTGAAGAAAAAAAAAAAACGATTAGATTCTTGGAGCAACTAGGTACAAAGGCCCAGATTCTTTAGCTGTGCTCACTAATAAAGATATTTTCTAGCCAAATCTTTCTTTAAATGTGCATACACTACTGCAGAGGTACAAGGAATGTAAGGAATCCAGAGAACATAAATATCCAACAATCAATACTAAAAAATAGAAATATATATGAACTACCTGGAAAATAATTCAAAATAACCACCTTAAAGAAGCTCAGTTAGCTGCAAAAGAACAGACAACTAAACAAAAATCAAGAAAATGCTATATAAACAAAATAAGAATATCAACAAAGAGAGAAATGATTAAAAAAAAGACTCAAATGGAAATTCTGCATCTGAAGAATATAATAACCGAACTAAAACATTCACTAGAGGTTTCAATAGCAGACTTTATCAAGCAGAAGAAAGAATCAGAGGACTTGATGACAGATCATATGAAATTATCCAGTTAGAAGAATAAGAGAAAAAGAAAAGAAAAAAGCAAAGAAAGCCATATGGAATTCTGGGACACTTTAAAATAAAACAGTATATGCATTATGGGAACCCAGAAGAAGAGTTAGAAAAAGGAGCAGAAAGACTATTTAAAGAAATAATGAGGGAAAACTTCCCAACTCTAGGGAAGAAAATGGAGGTCCAGAATCATGAAGCTGAAAAGATCCCAAATATAATGAATCCTAAGAAATATACCCAAGACACATTATATTCAAATTGTCAAAAGGCAAGTACAAAGAGAATTTTAAAAACAGAAAAACAAAGATGACTTGGAATAAACAAGAGGCCCTTCATAAAACTACCAGTGGATTTCTCAGCAGAAACCTAGTAGGTCAGAAAGATGATCTATTCAATGTGCTAAGAAACCTGCCTCAGCTCAAAATACCTTACCCAGCAAAACTGTCCATTACAAATGAAGGAGAAATGATGACTTTCTCAGATAAACAAAAGCTGAAGAAGTTTACCACCACTAGACCTGGCATATAAGAAATTAAGAAATGTTAAAGGGAGTTCTTCAAGTTGAAATAAACAGACAGTAATGAGCAACATAAAATCATACGAAAATATAAAATTCATTGATAAATTTAAATATAGATAGTAACACGGAAAACTATAATAATATAATTGTAGTATATAAATCACCTTTACCTTTAGTATAAAAGTAACAAGATAAATGTCTTAAAAATAACTATAGATATAAAATTTGTTAATCAATGCACAATATAAAATGATGTAAATTATTATAAAATGTGTGTGAGAGAAGAGAGGTATAAATGTAGAGTTTCTATATGCAATGGAAGTTAGGATATCAGCTCAGAGTAGATTGAATTATAAGATATTTTATTTAAGCATGGTAATCACAAACAAAAGCCAATGCTAAATACACCACACACACACACACACACACACACACACAGAAAGAGAAAGAAATCAAAGTATTTCACTGCAAAAAAAAGTCAACAAATCACAGAAGAAGATAGCAAGGGAAGAAAAAGGAGAAAAGAACTAGAAAACAGTTAATAAAATGGCAACAGTAGTTCCTTACCTATCAATAATTATTTAAATATTTAATTATTTAAATATAAATGAATTAGAGTCTACAATCACAAGACAGGGTACCTGAATGGACAAAACCCGGTAACAACAACAACAACAACAACAAAAAAACATCAACAACAACAACAAAAAACAAAGATCCAACTATATGCTGGCTATAAGAGACCCACTTTAGAATCAAAGACACATTTAAGCTGAAAAGAAGAGAAGGAAAAAGTATTCCTTTTGAATGGTAACAAGAAAAGAACAAGGGTAGCTATCCATCTATCAGACAAAATAGACTTTATATAAAATGCTGTCACAAGAGAGTCATTATATAATGAAAAAGGGACTATTTATTAGTAAATTATAACAATTATATGTATGCATCCAACATCAGAGTTCCTAAATATATAAAGCAAACATTGACAGGCATGTGCCACTGTGCCTGGCTATATTCACATTCTTGTGCAACAGATCTCTAGAATCTTTTCATTTTGAAAAACTGAAACTCTATACTTGTTAAACAATTCCCCATTTCCCCCTCTCATAGCTCCTGGAAATTATTATTCTACTTTCTACATTACTGAAGTCAATAGTCTATTGTCAATACCTCATAGAAGATGAGTGGAATCAGACATTATTTGTCTTATCATGATTGGCTCAAGTCACTCATTACAATATCCTCAAACTTCATTCATGGTGTAGCACGTGATAGGCTTTCCTTCTTTAAAAAGGCTAAATACTATTCTCTTATGTGTATATAACACATTTGGTTACCCGTTCATCCTTGGATGGACATCTGGATTCCTTCAACCTCTTGGAATTTGTGAATAATGCTCCAGTGAATATGGTGTGTAAGACTTTTTTTTTTTTTTTTTAGATTCTGACTTGAATTGTTTTCAGAAAAAAAAAGCGTATTTTTTAAAAACAGGCCAAATAAAATATAGCTTCTAACCAGAGTCAGGTTGTGAGCTGCCGATTTCAATCCCTGTTATTTTTGTTTGTTTTTATAATTGAGGACAATGGAAATGCAGTGATAGTCCTGACAAAGAATAGAAAGCTCTGGGTTGCATCTGGTAAGGAGTTATCCAAATGAAGATGTCTAAAGGCAGGCAAAAGGAGCAGAATTAAGAGGAAAGTATGAGAGGAAATGGGTGATTAAAGATATCTGGATTTGGGCTGGTGGTGATAACAGTGGTGAGAGGCCCCGTGGTGCTGTTAGCGTTGCAAAGTAATTATCATTGAAATTAAGTGTCTTTGGACTTGGAGGGTATCATAATATCTCCCACGTTAAAGGAGTCTTGAGGTGAAGTGAAGGTGCAAAAGCTGGGCACCAAAGCTCCCAGAGAGCAGGCAGAGAGAACAGTAGACACGAGTAACAGCAGGGACTGATGGTGGATGAAATTACTGAACAAGGGATTGCCTATGACCATGAGCCAATGACCTACATTTGGAAGCGGGGAGGAAGGTTAATGTGGTCTCAAGGAGGAAGTGCTCTGACAAGAGCATTCCTGGGAAAAGCAGGGTCCTGCGGAACAGAGCCACACCCAGTCTTGTCCTACAGAGATGCCTACACTCCACATAGGACAAAGAGACACCATTCTTCCTTGATGGTGTCTATAGGTAGGGGACAGGGACCATCGGAGAGAAAAGATGGGATCTGCAGTGTATGGCTTGTGAGTGTTGCAATGGCAGGTGTTGGAGTGGAATACATTGTGGGCATCCCTCGGGCAAGATGGACCTCCCACAGAAAGTTTGGTTTAGATGTCAAGACTGATGATAGCACACATTCACACGAGAGTATGGGGCAGTCATTACTCCAATTATGAGGCTAGCAGGGAGGGCAGGGCAGGCTCTGGAGAGGTCTGAGAATGCCTTGAGCATGCAGGAAAGGGAGGCTGGTTTTGGGTTTTATAATGCTTAGGGAAAGCTGTGTGTTGTGGTGCATGTTTGTAATCCCAGTACTTAGGAGGCTGAGACAGGAGGATCGCGGGTTCAAGACCAGCTCAGAAACTTAGTGAGACCCTGTTTTAAAATGAATAAAATAGGGTATGGGGTGTAGCTCAGAAGTAGAATGCCCCTGGGTTCCATCCCTAGTACCACAAGAAGGGAGGAAGGAAGGAAGGAAGGAAGGAAGGAAGGAAGGAAGGAAGGAAGGAAGGAAGGAAAGAAAGAAGGAAAGAAAGAAAGAAAGAAAGAAAGAAAGAAAGAAAGAAAGAAAGAAAGAAAGAAAGGAAGAAAGAAAGAAAGAAAGAAAGAAAGAAAGAAAGAAAATGCTTAGGGAGTGGGAGTTGGGTGAGGGCTCCCTCATGGTGACCAAGATTTACCTGGTTTGAACTTCCCGTCAGTGCCAAAGAAGGGAACATCCCGGCTTTCTAATCAGCATGTTCAGATGTGAGACACAAAGTAAAGGGGGGGGGGGCAGGACTTGAAAGCTCTCAGTCATCAAACAACAAAAATGGAGTCAGAGTGTCTATTACAGAGTTCTAGAGTGTAAGGGTGAGCCTGGGCGTCGACAGAGTTAAAAACATAGGGCTGCCTATTGGACATCCACTTAATTTCTTAGAGGAAGTCAGTAACTAGGGACTTTTGAGGCCAAGACTCTACAGCCCATGTAAAATTTTGTAGTGTTTGTAATGATCTGTGTTTCTCATTTTCATTACTTCCTGTCTGTTTCCTGTTAGGGTTATCAAAAAAAAAAGAAAGAAACCAACCAAAAAACTACTACAAAATAAAACATGTAACAAAAAGGGCCAGTAATCTTGTCAGGTGGGGTAGTGTATGTGTATGTGTGTGTGTGTGTGTGTGTGTGTGTGTGTGTGTGTGTGTGTTAGATACAGCTGATTGGTATTCTGTAGCTATTTCTAGTCACCCCCCACCCCCACCTTTGGTGTCATCCTGTACTGCAGAGGCTGGGAAGCGGCTTACCACATTTCCCTGACTCTGCTGGATAAATTTACTATATATACTTCAGTTAAGCATAGAAAGCAGAAGTGAAACAGAAGCTACCTCTCTTCTAAGTTTCGACTGTTTTTCTTCTGGTAAACAAGATCCTGGACCATTTCCAAGATCTTGAGGTTTTTCTTTCTTTCTTTTTTTTTTTTGCGGTACTGGGGATTGAACTCAGGGGCATTCTACCTCCGAGCTATACCCCCAGCCCTATATTTTATTCTTTATTTTGAAACCGAGTCTCACTAAGTTGCGGAGTGCCTCACTAGGTAGCTGAGGCTGGCTGCGAACCCGGATCCTCTGGTCTCAGCCTCCCGAATGCTGGGATTACAAGCGTGCGCCACCACGCCCGGCTCCAAGATCTTGAGGTTTTTCTGAAGTGGAATTCTAGTGTCCAGCCACTGCCTTTGTGGGTGTTGAGAGGCAGTTGTGGGGCAATGGTAGCTTCCTTATCTTGACTTTGTGATCCCTGGAACACAGCTATGCTTGTAGGTTCATGAACTCAATAGTTCCAGTGTTGGCTGATTGACGGCTCACCATCCTGGCTGTTGCAGAGCCAGTAGTTGGCCTAGACAGTCAGTTTTCCTAGAGGCCCTGCCTAGGACCCTGCTGGCTCCTCCAGTCATTCCAGTTAACTTGTAAACATCCAGTTCCCCTTAGTATATTACTTTGTGCTTAATATAATTTCACTCTAGTTGAAATGGCACTCATCAAGAATACATATAACAGTAAATGCTGGCAAGGATGTGAGGGAAAAGGAATACTTCTACACTGTAGATGAGATTGTAAATTAGATTGTAATTACAAACACTATGGAAATTAATACAGAGGCTCCTCAAAAGACAAGGAATGCAGCCACCATATTACCCAGCTATACTCCTCAGTATTTATTCAAAAAGAATTTAAGTCAACACACTATAAGGATACATGCATATCCATATTTATAGCAGTGTAATTCATGATAGACAAATTATGGAACCAGCCTTGGTGCTCACCACTAAATAAATGGATGAAGAAAATGTGGCATATATGCACAATGGAATTCTGTTCAGTCATTAAGATCAAACTTATGTCATTTGCAGGAAAATGCATGGAACCAGAGAACATTATGTTAATTGAAATAAGCCAAATTTAGAAAGTTAAGGGTCGTATGCTTTCTCTCATATGTGGAGGCCAGAGAGAAAAAGGAAACAAAATGGGGGTTGGGAATCTTGTGAAAATAGAGGAAATACTAGTAGAATAGAGGAAGGGGACCAGGAGGAGGGAGAAGAGTGAAAGGGGAAGAACTGGGAAATGGAATTGACCAAATTATGTTATATCCGTGTACAAATATGAAACAAGGAATTCCACTAGTTTGTATAATTATAATGCACAAATGAAAAAATTAGAAAAATAGCAAACATATCAATCTTTCTAATGGACTCATGGAATAAAATAAACTAAAAGGAAATGTCTTTGACTATAAAAATACATATATAATATATTATATATATTACATATATCTAGACTGGATTCTATATCCTGCTTTGACACTAATTGTTATTGTATTTCTTAGTAGAGGGGGACTGGATTGGGGACAATGAAGTTGGAGAAATAATGCTCAACTCCAAACCACATTTGGAGATGGGAGAGTATAGGGTCCCCACAGGGTAGAGAGAATGGAGGCTTCTATGGAAAGATCAGCTGGGACTTGAGAAAATCCTCTGAATCAGGAGCAAATGAAGGTTTTGAAAAGCCTTTGGGATTTCCAGGAAACTTCCCTCTGATTCTACTGATCTGGGTGCTGCCAAGAAAGTCTTAGAAGAGTTTCTTGAATCATTTGATAAAGTAGTTAGTCTTTTATTTATTGTTTTCTATGTTCATTGTTTTGTTTTTAAATTTCTGGAAGCTTATACTCTTGGTTAGCTTTTATATTCTTAGTGCAATTATAATGCACCTAGAAAACCTCATTTTATTTTATTTTCTCCTCCATAGATAAGCGGTAACTTGAGTATGGTCTACTCTCAAGTTCATATACTCATGCCTAGATTTAGAAGAATAAAAATTAAAATTGCCTAGGGCAAATATAGTGACAATTTTTAAGATTTTAAAGTTCTACTGATGACTTAATGTTGTCTGATATAGTGCTAGCAGGCAAAGTAATTCCTTGATTCAATTTAACTAACACTTTGACATAGATTAAGCTTTGCAACTTCCTGGGCCTCTGGCAACTCTTCTCTCACTCCACCTTCACCACCCACTCTCAGGACACACCTTGGAACTTGTCATCACCCAGAACTGACCTACCTCTGCAGTATTTGTCTCTGACACATCATTATCACATCAGTAACTCCTTCCAAGCAGATGACTTGTGCCTTCGGTTTTTTTCACTGAGGAAGTAGATGCTTTCAGTTGGGAGTTTCCTCAACATTTTTCTTCATCCAGTGAACTTACTTTTATTCACAACCTCTTCCACTTCTCTTATTCAGTTTTAGAAGTTCATCATTAAAAAAAATCCACATTTTTTGAGGTATAATTCACATATTATATAATTCATGCATATAAAGAGCATACTTCAATGGATTGTGCTACATTGAGACAGTTGTTTAACCATTGCTGCAATCAATTTTAGAGCATTCCATCACCACAAAATGAACCTCCTTTGCCATCACACTCCACGTCTCTTATTGCCCCTAGGAAAACAAATCTGCTTTCTTTCTCTATAGATTTGTCTGTCCCAGGCACTTTGTGTAATGGAATCATACTGTATGTGGCCTTTTGTGACAGGCTTCTCTCACTTAGCATAATGATTTTTTTTTAATTGGTGCTTAAGGATTATAGTGGGTTTCATTGAGGCATAGATATACTTTGTTGAATTTCACTTCCCAATTCCTCCTTTTGTATTCCTCCTCCCTCTAATCCCCTTTCGAGACCCTACTGGTATCCATTCTATTGTCCTTCCCCTGCTTTTTGTTTTACTTTTTTCTCTCTAGCTTCCACACAAAAGAGAAAACATATGACTCTTTACTTTCTGAATCTGTTTATTTTGCTTAACATGATGTTCTCCAGTTCCACCCGTTTTCCTGCACATGACATAACTTCCTTCCTTCTTTATGGCTGAATAAAACTCCAATGTGTAAGTGTGCCACATTATTTTAGCTCATTCATCTATTGAGGAACACCTAGGCTGGTTTCATGAGTTGGCTATTATAAACCGAAGCATAATATTTTTAAGGTTCATTGACATTGCAGTATAAATTAGTTCCTCATTCCTTCTTATGGTCAAATAATATTCCAATGTACAAATAAGGCACATTTTATTTCATTTCATTAGCTGATGGATGCTTTAATTGTACACACCTTTTGGATACTATGAACAATGCTACTACAAATATTTGCCTACAAGGTTTTATATGGGACACATATATCATTTCTCTTGGCTTGTATACTTAGGAGTAGAATTTCTGGGTCATATGATAACAACTTATTAAATCATTTTAGTAACGGTCAGACTGTTTTCCAAAATAGTTGTATCATTGTACATTTCTGCTACCAGAGTTTGAGTGTTCCAATTTCTTCATATCCTTGCCAACACTTGTTTATATGTGGCCTTTCTATTATTGTATGAAATGGCACCAGTTATTATGGTTTTGACTTGCATTTTCCTCATGGCTAATAATTTTGAGCACCTTTTCATGCACATATCAGTCATTTGTATATCTTCTTTGTTAAAATGTCTTTTCAGATCTTTTGCCCAATTTGAAAATTTGATTGTACTTTTATTACTGAATTGTAAGAATTTTATATATTTTAGACATAAATCCTTTGTCAGATAAGTGATTTGTGAAAAATTTCTACCATTCCATGAGTTACCTTTTTACTTTCTTGATTATCTTCCTTGAATCACAAAGATGTTTTCCCTTTAAGTCCTATGCTATCCATCTATTTTTCTTTTGTTGCTTGTATTTTTGGTGTCTTACCCAAGAAACTATTGTCTAATTCAAGGCTCATATATTTACATCTATGTTTTCATCTAAGAAGTTTATAGTTTTAGATTTCAGTCTTTGATTCTATTTGAGTTAATTTTTATAGAAGTGTAAGGTAGGGTCCAAGTTAATTTTTTTTTTTTTTTAATGTGTGTGGTATTGGAGATTGAACCCAGAAGCATTCTATCCAGCCCTATCTTATTTTGAAACAGGGTCTCACTAGGCTGCTGAGGCTATCCTTGAACCTGCTATCCTCCTGTTACTGCCTCCCAAGTACTGAGATTACAGGCATGTGCCACCATGCCTGGTTGCAACTTCAGTTTTTTTTTTTTTTTTTTCGGTACTGGGGATTGAACTCAGGGGCGCTCTACCTCCGAGCTATACCCTCAGCCCTATTTTTTATTCTTTATTTTGAAACCGAGTCTCACTGAGTTGCGGAGTGCCTCACTAGGTAGCTGAGGCTGACCGCGAACCCGGATCCTCCAGTCTCAACCTCCCGAATGCTGGGATTACAAGCGTGCGCCACCACACCCGGCTGCAACTTCAGTTTTTAAATTGCAGGTTGTGTCAGCACAATTTGTTAAGAAAACCTTTCTTTTCCCCTTGAATTGTGTTTGCTCTTTTGTTGAAAATCAATTTGCTCTAAATGTGAGGGTTTATTGCTTGGTTCTCAATTCTATTCCATTTATCTGTATGTTTGACCTTATGCCAGTACCACATTGTCTTGATTACTGTAACTTTTGTAACAAGTTTTGAAATTGGAAAGTCTGAGTCTCCAAACTTCATTTTCCAAGTTGCTTTGTTTATTCTGGATCACTTGTATTCCCTTATGAATTTTAGAATCAGACACCAATTTCTTCAAAGAAACCACCCGAAATTTTAATGGGGATTGCATTGAATTTGTAGGTCAATTGGGAAGCATTGCCATCGTAATAATATTAAGTCTTACAATCCATGAACATGAGATACCTTTCATTTATTTAGGTCTTCTTTAATTTCTTTGAGTAAAGTTTTTATTTTTCAAAGTATAAACTCTGTACTTATTTTGTTAAGTTAATTCCTAAGCATTTTATTCTTTATGATCCTATGATCCTACTGCAAATAGAATTTTTTAAAATTTCATTTTCAGTGTGTTCATTGCAAATGTATAAAAACACAATAGACATTTGTATATTGGTCTTGTATCTTACAACTTTGCTCTCATTTATTAGTTCTAGTAGCTTTTTAGTGAATTCTTTCAAATTTTCTCTGTAAGATTATGTCATTTGCACACAGATAGTATGACCTATTCACCTTTAAAAAAAAAACAAAAAAGAATTAAAATGTACTTCTGGTGACCCAGGAACTGTGCTGTGTCTTTTGTCTACATTATCTCTGATTTAAGAGTGGCAGGGAAATTTAGAAGCTCCCCTTCCTTCTACAAGCTTCCCCTAATTACAAACAGTTTAATTGGAATCTGCATAGAACTGACTTTTATCTGAACAGCAAAGTGATCAACCATTAGAAACAGACATCATTTATTTTGTGGTGTAGTTTGGCTCAAGTAGGACAGGAAATGAATTCTATTGTTATAGAAGGAAGAGCAACACCACGATGATAGGAA
Source organism: Graphiurus murinus (assembly GCA_004027655.1). Taxonomy (NCBI): domain Eukaryota; kingdom Metazoa; phylum Chordata; class Mammalia; order Rodentia; family Gliridae; genus Graphiurus; species Graphiurus murinus. The sequence goes on from PVLC010009491.1 coordinate 35,347, forward strand.
AATGATTTTCCTCAGTATGAGATTAGATCATGTTTGGATCATCTTGGTAAGGAGTGTTTCTATCGTAGGCAATAGATGAGGTCAGTAGATAAGTCACATTCTCCTTAGTAGAAATCTCACATGGGCTTAGAGCTCTCAGGTTCATAGTTTGAACCCAAGACTTTTTGTGCTGCACTTTTGCAGGCTGGTGGTGACCTGCAAAAAAGAGGAGAGCCTCAACAAACATTTGACTGGAAGTTGTGAAGCTTTGCATGTGACAGCAAATATGGAATGATGGATCTATGGGTGGCCCAGCCTCCTATGGAATGAAAGGACTTTTTCTTAGGGAGGTGAGTTGAATCACCAAACTGAGAATCTTGAAGACAAAACTAGATAATGGGGGATGTAAGGCCGAATTGAGGCAGGGAGGCTGGGGTCCAAGTTAGCTGGCAGAGTGGAAGGAGCTTCCTTATGAGAGCTGGTTTGAAAGGCTTTTCTTCTGGGGTGGTATATTTACCATGGATATATTTTTTATTTCCCCTACACTGTTGTTGGAGGTGGGGTTGTATGGAACCTGGTGGAGAGATGGAGTCTGGGATGCAAAATATTTTCAGAAACCAGCATTTGTAAAACAAAAGGAGAGGAAACAGCCTCAGTGAACCTACAGGGAATCTCAGAGCCAGATATTACACAGCAGTGCTGCCTGACATCTCACCAAAATGGCCAGGATTTTATTTTTTAATTAAAAAAAATTTTTTATGCTGGAGATTGAAGCCAAGGGTATTATACCTCTGAACTACACCTGCAGTACCCCCCCCCCCCCGCCCCAACTCCTTTTGAAACAGGGTCTCACTAAGTTATGGAGAGCCTCTCTAAATTACTAAGGCTGACCTGTGATCCTCTTGTGTTAGCCTCCCAAGTACTGGGATTACAAGCATGCTCTGGTCAGGATTTTGTATCCTTGCTATTTTAGTTACTGGATCAAGCTTCTCAACAATACTGTGAGGTCCAGTGGGGATACTCTCTGAAGCTTAGGCAGACTCTGTAAAATATGTTGGCTGGAGACTTTGTTGCTTGTACTTGTGGCTGTTGGGAAGGAAGTCTTTCCTTAAAGGGGAATCTGGATATCTCTAGATCTCTGTAACAACCATAATTGTATCCTGCTTGAAGAACTACATCTATGGTATTATTGGTCTGGAGTGGTTGGTGTGGTGAAGGCTGCTGGGTCACGTGACTTCCCTATTCTGCTCTTTGCAAGCTTTGGTGGCAGATGAAGAATGGGCATGAGGAGAGCCATCCTCCCCCATGTTCCCCTTTCAGCACATGTGGATTATGATATGAATGTCATCTCGTTTGTGGGCAGTGAGAGCCACCCTCAATCTTCAGGTAGGGAGAACTCCTCTCTTCCTCTCTCAGGCTTCTTGGAAGCACTTTCACAGACTTGGGGAATTATCATGAAGGAAATGTCCATTCCTTTCTTGGCCCTTCCTGTTTTCCTGCAAGACAGGGTCAATGCTTGGGTGCTAATAGCCTTTTTTCTCAGTTTCTGCTCTCTGGGGCCCTTTTCATATTGTTCTTTCATGTAGTAAGAAGATTAGGTGGGGAGTCCCTTTCTGGCTCTTCTGCTGACTGGAAGTACATGCTCAGTTCAGGGAAAGGACATTTTGGCCTCAACCCCCCACTTTTTTCTACATTCCCATTTTAACATTACCAAAGCCAATACTTTGATATCCGTTAGTCTTATGAGGCTGTTCACAATTTGAAAGATGCTGGAGGTAGGTAAACATCTGAGCTCCCCCAAACCTCAACATCTAGGAGGTGTATGGAGAGAGCCCAGATGCAAAAGTGAAGTTGATTTTATTTCTGCAGTAGTAGTAAAGGTAGGATCTACCTAAAACAAACCTACAAGGTGTGTATAAATTCATTTTTTCAGATGAGGACACGCAGGCTCTTAGAGGTTATTTTGTATTTAAGATGAGGATGAATTCCTTGAAATCACAGTCTATACTTCCCAGTCACTTTTTAACCCATTTCAAAAAATTTCTTGGTTAACCACTTCACTGAAATTGCTCTCAGCAATATCATCAAGGGATTTGTTGTGTTAATACTATCAGAAACACTTTTGACCTTATCTAGTTATTTAAACTTTTCACTTCTTAGTAGCTTCTGACACTGCCACCCATTCCTTTTTTCTTCTCCAAATTCCTCTTCCCGTTGGTTTCATTGCTGTGACGTGTGTTGGGGTGCTCACCTCTCTCACCATGCTTTCTGGGTCTCCTTATTTACTTTTCACACTTTGAATATTCATCTTTACCTATGTTCTGTTTTTGGTTTTCATGGCAGGTAGTATGGTTTAGCTCACTTCACACTTTAGTTCAGCTTCCTCTTAACATGTGGAAGTAGGAAGCTCAACAAACAAAACAAAAGCAAAACATTTTTATCAGATGACAGACAAGGGATGTAATTTAAGTTCTACAGTCATATACATTGTGCAAGAGTGATATTTGGAGCTAATCAAGGCATGGAGTATTTTTTTTTCCTAGTAGGGATGCTAGCTACCCTGGTGTCGTTTGGAGCAGATATCTATAACAATTGTTTCTGATCAGGCAGATGATTGATTTTGCAGATCCCTGATAATTTAGAGACAGCGGTTCCTTCAGTGTCTCAGTTCTGCAGTGTGGCTTTGGGAATTGCTTCTCAAAGCCTAGGAGAAAATTTTTTTCATTAGTTATCTATGTAACCCACTTATAATAAATTCCATTCCTTTTAATCTAGGCACAGTAGCTTCTGTTCTTTGTAAGTGAATACTGACTAATACTGTATTGCTTTTCTTGGGGTTTCTTATTTTTGTTTAAAATTCAGTGGGCTAAGGATAGGCAACGTAATCCAGTACCACAGGCAGATGTCTCCTAATTTTATATCTTCAAATTAGACAACTCTATTAAGCCTCAGATTTACATATTCATGTATCTACTGGACATCTCCATCTGCATGTCAAATAGAGCCTCAAATTCAGTATATCTAAAACCGAACGAGAGCCAGGTGAGGTGGCTCATGATTGTAATCCCAGTCTTGAGAGGCTAAGATAGGAGGATCAAAAGTTTAAACGTTCGTGGCTAGCCTTACCAACTTAGTGATACACTCTTAAACTTAGTGAGATGCTGTTTTAAAATAAAAAATAAAGTAGGGCTATGAATGTAGCTCAGAAATAGAATGGCCAGGTTCAGTCCTCAGCACAATAAATAAATAAATAAATAAATAAATTAATTAAAACTAAACCAGCTCTTTCTCTTAATATATCCTTTGTTTCCTACCCAGATTTATGGCCTAGAAACTTTCATGTTATCCTCTACTTCATTGCCTTTATTCTCAACTTCCTATTAGTACCAAGACTTGTTGATACAAATTTCTAACTATGACTATCCAACTCTTTTCTCCCTTCCTACTACTAGTCTGGATTATTAGAATGATCTTTCTCTTCTCTTTTCCCCATACCTTTCTTCTTTTCTAGATTTAAAATTCATATTAAGCCGGGCGTGGTGGCGCACGCTTGTAATCCCAGCATTTGGGAGGCTGAGATCGGAAGATCCGGGTTTGCGGCCAGCCTCAGCTACCTAGTGAGGCAAGCTACACTCCCAGCCCTATTTTATTTTTATTTGGAAATAGGGTCTTGCTAAGTTGCTAGGGACTTTGCTAAGTTGCTGAGGCTGGCTTCAAACTTGTAATCCTCCTGTCTTAGCCACTCAAGTACTGGGATTACAGGTGTGCATCCCAGGCCTGGCTGGGATACATCTTGTAATTGATGGTGATTTCCACTAGCTGTCAACTAGGAAGCTATTCTAACATAATGATTGTTCTCTGCTTGCACAAACTTGGTTGTTACTTATGGTGACATGAATGGGCAACTGCAACTCCTTGATGTTTTATTCAGCAATCTATATGAGGAAGGAATATGAGTCCTGGATATGGCATTGTAAATTTCATTAACACATTCTGATAAACTTGAGAGCATCAAAAGCTGCTGAGTGGGTTCCTGTGGCTTGGAAGAAATTCCCCAAGACAATATTGGAGCACTCTTTTAAATAAGTGCTTCATATCATTAATACTCTGACTACCACATAGGTCAATATCTCAATATTGGTATTTTTTTTGGTGTTGTTGTTAGGCTGTGAAGTGGGTGAGATAAAGAAGAGGTGAAGTTAAAAGAGTTAGCAAAACTGACCTTTTCTTTCAGAAAGATTGTCTATCCAACCCCAAACATTCTTAAGACCTAAATTTTTATCATGAATTAGCTACGGCTTCGGCTCATATGTGTTAAAAATATTTTAAGAATGATCTTGAGTATTCAGAAAGGGAGGGTGTCTACAAATAGATTAGCATTGCCTTGTTTGAGAGTTTTCAGTAATGATGGCTTTGTTTTCTTCATCTCTAGTAGCCAGACACGGAAACTCAGCTATACGAGTTATAACATTTGGAAAATGAAAATAAAATGATATATATTGTGCCTTGCTCAACAAAAGCAGAGAGTGATAAATATTTTTAAGTGGCATAAAAGTACTTATTCCTAATTGTCAACAGTCATGCATGTTGATTTCCTCCCTGCCCTTGCCCTCCTTAGATGTCATTGATAGAATGCTAAAAATTTCATAACTCATTATGAAGCTAAACACATTACACCATAAGAAAAATAAGTGCTACTTCCTAACCATAGGAAAGGGTGGATTTTTTTAAACATAATTCTTTCAAACATTTGCTTTTCTTTTTTCATCTTCTACCCAGTTCTGTACCCTTCCCCCACACATGACTATTCACTAAGTCACAATGAATCCTCCTATCACTTCCTGCTCAGCTGAATCAACACTTCCGGAGGCTGTGACTAATAAAAGCCACAGCTCATGGTTATACTTGACTTTTGAAAGTCTTGGTTAGCTTTAAGGACAAAATTATAAGTACCTATGTTTACAGAATGAGTAAGTTGATTTGAGCTATATCTATAAATTATTCCAAAAAACCACAAAAATAAACCAGCCTTCAGTAATGATTGTTAACTTGTCTTTTTTAAAAAATTCTGCTGACCGATTACTTAGATATTCTGAGATCATGATGGTTTTGATTTGATTTATAGAATCCTTAATGATTCTTTGCTTCCCTATTCGTGACTCAAAGTAATGGGAAATATAGGAAAGAAAAAAATGTAATCTCCAAAAAGCAATCTAACAGATACTATGCCTCTGAACATTATTTTGTCAGCTAATTACCATGGGGATCAATTAAGCTCCAAGGAAACGAGGAGTGCTTCATAACTCCCAAAACAAAGAATCTCCTCCAATAGTGTCACCTTGTATATGTCACTGAACTATTCGTAGGGTTTTAATTTTTCCCAGAAAGAAGTTCTACAAAGACAAAGCAAACTGTGTTGCTTTGGTTGCTCCACCTTGATGGACAATTGTACCCCTTAGATTTACTTCTCTTGGCTTAGTACCCACCCTGTGCAACAAATAAGGCAAGGTCACTAGTAGACTGTCCACTCAGAGGAGACCATGAATCTTACAGAGATTATAGGTAGATTTAAAAAATTCACCTGTCTTCTTCCAATCACAGCCAAGTGCTTTGAAAATGTAGTCTTAAGCTTTCTGTTTCAGTTCCCTGTGTCCCTTTGATTCTCAGCCCCTTTTATTCTTGTTTCTGTCTTTGACATTCAGTTGAACCTCTCAAAAAACCCATACCAGTGTCCTACTTGCCAAATACAACAGACTTTTCTCTGTCCTTATGATTCTTGAGATTTTAAACAGGTGGTTTGGTTGACAATGTCCTCTTCCTTAGATGTGTGTTATTTGCTGCCGCCGCCGCCGCCGCCGCCGCCGCCGCCTTCTTCTTCTTCTTCTTCTTCTTCTTCTTTTTTTTTTTTGTTTGCAATACTGGGGATTGAACCCAGGGACATTCTACCTCTGAACTACCTCCCCAGTCCTATTTTTTATTCTTTATTTTAAAACAAAGTCTCACTAAGTTGCAGAGGACCTAAGTAGCTGAGGCTGGCTGTGAACCTGGATCCTCTGGTCTCAGTCTCCCAAGTACTGGGATTACAAGCGTGCACCACCACACCTGGTTTGTGTTATTTGCCTTCTGATGCTTCAGTTTTCTCCTTCTTTCCCATTTTGTCAATCTCTCTGTTACCATTCGCTTCTCTTCACAGCATTTCACCATGCTATATCTTCTATCTATTGGAGAACATTCTTTCCCTAAAACTTGTAATCCCTCTTATAGGTCTCCCTATGTTTTTCCCCCTAAAAAAATATAAAACATTCTCCGCACCTCTTTGTTGTTCGTTTACTTTAAAGTACTCCTTAATTGGGCTTACATCCTGTCAATCTAATTGCAAAGTCATTAATGACTTTCTAACACCTTGAAATCCTCACCTTATTTAACTTCTATTTTCGACACCTGACCATATTGATCACTTCCTAATGAAACGCTCTCTTCTTCCTTTGGTATGTGATTGCTTTTTGCTGGTTCTCTTCTTGCTTTTCTGGATGTTCTTCCTCAAGTTTATCCAGTTCCTTTGTTGATGCTTTAAACACTTATGTTTCCCATCATCTTGGCCCTTTTCTTCTCTCACATGTAAGCAATCCTACACAAGGCTCACTCTTCCTCATAGCTTTAACCACACTGCACATGCTGGTGGCCAGTATGTAGTCTACTGAAGTCAGTATATTATACTTTTGTTTTCTGCTACAGTGTTGCCTTTGACCGTGGACCTTGTTCCAGCTTTGTGCCATTGCTTGGGGAGAGATAGAGATGTCCCTCATAGACACCCTCTTCACTGATGCAAAATTTGCCTCAGAGAACCCTCTTCATCACTCAAAGGCCATGCCATTTTGTCTTTATTTCCTCTCTCAACTCCCAGGGCTCCTTTTCTCACTTTGCCAAACACAACTCTGCTGATCCCATAGAATAAGCTTGGAAAACAAAACTTCCTGACTCTTTTCCAAGTCAAAGACATATCAGAGCTGGGTGTGGTGGCGCACACTTGTAATCCCAATACTTGGGAGGCTGAGACCGGAGGATCCGGGTTCGAGGCCAGCCTCAGCTACTTAGTGAGGCCCTCTGCAACTTAGTGAGACCTGTTTCAAAATAAAGAATAAAAAATAGGGCTGGGTGTGTAGCTCGGAGGTAGAATGCCCTTGATTTCAATCCCCAGTACCGCAAAAAAAAAAAAAAAAAGTATCAGACCTCTCAGACACACTTTATTCCTTAGGTAGGTGCATGATGTAAATGAAGAAACATACCTGTCTAATTGGATGTTCTACTCCAACTTCCAGTATAACATGTCCACTAAGTTGGTAAGAATTATCACCATCTAACCAGTTACAAGACAGAATCCTGGGTGTCATTTTTTGTTTCCTGCTCCTCTTCACCTCCCTCAGTCAGCCAATCTTGTTGATTCTGTTGTCTAAATGTCCCTGAAGACCACCTTCTCTATGGGCCCTAATGTTGCTATCTCTGTTCAGGCCCATGTGCCTCCTTCCCCCATTGATTTCTCCAGTATTGCTTCCTCCTGTTTGTCTTCCTTCCTGACACCATTGTCAGAAGGATCACTTAACTATGTCTGGTTATATTTATTCTTACTTGAAAAGCCTTTCAGTGACTAGCTAGCTCTCCAGTGATTTTATGAGCAGTTTGGCTTTCTCAGTGTACTATACCACTCCGTATGTTCTGTCACCCCATCTCTTGTCATCCTCTGTACCTACCATACACATTCTCTCTAGGCTCTGAGGCTGCTTATGTATGTTGTTTCCTCTGTCTGTAGAGCCTTTTCCTAATTTCTCCCTTTCCCGCTTGTTGCCATTACAAATAGCTGTTTATCAGGGAAATTCAAATTAAAACTATAATGAGATATTATGACATATTGTTCAGACTGGATTAAGTTAAGAAGACTTACAATAGCAAATGTGGAAGAGCTAGACCTCCCATACATTGCTGGTAAGAAACTAAATTGGCTCAATCACACTGGAAAACTGGAACTGGGTATTGAACACAGGGGTATTTTACCACTAAGGTACATCCTCACTTCTATTTTATTTTGAAACAGGGCCTTGCCAAATTACCATATGCTGGCCTCAAACCTGTGGCCCTCCTGTCTCAGTCTCTCAAGTATGGGGATTATAAGTATGTGCCTAGCTAGGCTACCATGCCTAGCTGCTAAACATATTTTAAGTCATTTAAAAATCAGTTTCTACGTGGGCTGGTGCATACCTATAATCCCAGTACTTGGGAGGCTGAGACAGAAGGATCACAGGTTCATGATCAGCCTCAGCAACTTAGTGAGGTTCTCTGCAACTTAGTGAGACCCTGTTTCCAAAAAAAGTAGGACTGGAGGTGTAGCTCAGAAGTAGAATTCCCCTGGGTTCAATTCCTAGCCCAACCCCCTCCCCCCAAAAAGAGAAAAGGCTTCCTAAGCATTTTACCATGGTATTTGTCACATTTTATTATATTTCCTTATTTTCTTTCTTATATTCCCACTAGATAATTATGTCTTTTAGAAACAAGATCTGTTTTTCTGTCTGTATTCTGTTTCATTGCTTTTGCAGTTCTGGGGATTGAACCCATTGTCTCATGCATGCTAGGCAAGTGCTCTGCCATGGAGCTATATCTCCAGTACTTGTTATGTCTGTATTCTGAGAAACTAGAACAGATCTGATACATAATAGGAACTCAGCACATGCTTGAGTGAATTACATATGCACTTAGAAGAAAAAAGAATAAATTCTTTATGGCAGTTCTAAGTCAAATTCATTAGTTTATGAATTTGTGTGGTTTCTTTTGATAGGAAATGAAAAGTACATCCATCACTTGTTTTGCTTCCCTTTTTGCATTGAATTTCAGAAAACTCTATAGCTTTAAAACTCCAACTTCTAACTATCAGCATCAGCTCACCTTTCCTTTGTCCTTTGGAAGGATAAAATAAATTAAATGAGGTCAGCACATCATGCCATTCTCCTATAAAAAAAACTCTTAGTGAAGCAGCAACAAGAGCCACCTAGAGAAAAGTCAGCAGAGATTAGTTAAAGGAGCATCAAGGGCATAAAAGTTATTTTATTTTCATATCTAATGACTTTATCTGGCTCAACATTGAAACCAAGTTCAAAATGAGACATTGACAATCAAATACAGTAAAGATCATCTAAGGCCATGAAGGGAAGGGAAACTACCCACCAACTCAAATGAGTCATCAGGTATACACAATGGAGTGTTGGGTTTAGTTCCAAATTTTCTAAAAACTAAAGCAATTAAGTTGTACAGATTTCAGTTTCTGTTGAAAGGACATGTAAATCTCCACATTCAATCGAAACCAACCACCCTGTAAATGACAGGGCCAGACTTTGAACTTCTCTGCCCCGAGATCTGGAGTTCTCCAAGGTGGAATGTGCACTGTGCCTCCTCCCTGGTCAGGGTGCAGTGAATCTAGTGGGTGAGGCTGCCTCCCAGAATTGATATGTTGGATGTACAAATGTTAGAATTAATCACTGACAGGAGTTTATTTTGAAAAACTTAAGAGAACCTTATAAATGAATAATAAAGGTTATAAAGTTTGCTTAACTACTTCCATAACATTTGATGAAAGAGAAGAATCATGAAATTTCATGGTCCCTTGAGGCTCTCTAATTTTTCTAAGAGTGAAGAAGGGACCTGCACTGAAGAAGGGCAATTCTCCCTCTAGTCAGTACTCTGTGATCTAAAAAGAGGAAAGGAAAGAGAAAGAACCACTTGGCAAGAGATGGGTTTGTCATCCAGTTCTCCTTTACAGAAAATTATTTTCTACTCATGTTGCTGATGCTTTGCCAAAATTATTCCCCTACAGCTGCAAGGTTGTGATTAATAAGGCAGTTCAGACACTGAGTCAGAACAATCTCTCCTTCCACTCTATTTCCTCATCTTCCTTGCACAGCACCCTGTACCTGATGGCAGCTAGAGTGCTTTTTAATGTCACCTCAAGGTAAGTATAGTGAGGAAAGGATACCAGGAAAGCAACTCCATCTTCTCTCCTCATACAGAAAGTACATACAGACTAACAGTAAAGCAGCCTTAACCAGATAGATGTATTTGAAAACCCTTTCTTCTACTTTACTGTCATCTGCATTCTCCTTCGGAAGGATATCCTCTTGTACTTGAAGCCAAGATAAGTTTGAGAACAAAGTGTCTGTGACTTAATGCCGTGGGGATGGAGTAGGGAGGAAAGTAAGAATATACACTTCTATGTAATCCTGCTTTCCCACTACTAGGAATAAAAGATTTTTTAGTTTGACTGAATTAAACTAAGTCTATAGTGAATTAGTTAAAAGTGCTGCATTGGTAATCCAATTCCAAACTGGATTTTAAAATATCACCTGTACAAAACATCATGCTAATTAAAGCTTTTAATCTTATCCATCCTAAAATCCTTGCATAATTTTGGAATTTATGATTGCCAATTTATGTATGAAATATGAAATTACTTTTAACCTTTTAAAAAGCTAGGATGGCATCTATTAACTTTGCTAACTCCACTGAAATACCAGTAAAGAGAATTTTTAAAAAGCAAAAGCTCAAAAAACAAGTAGAATAGAAGAGAAATTTGAGACAAAATTTGAAGAGTGTTGAAGCAAATGGTCAGACCAGAGGAAGCCAAAGACAAAGTAATCAGAGAGAAATGCTCAGGAGCAGTCAAATATTGATGCAGAACCTCAGAAAGATCTAGTGATTAGATCTGAAAATGGATCATTTACACTGCTAAATGAGAAGCAGGTTCCTAGACCCCCTTCCGTAGACCCTCTTATAAGACAACTCCTCTTCCAATTTGGCAGAAGACAGAACAACAGAAACAGCTTGGGGCAGAGCACTGCCCTGAAACAAGGCAATTCTGTGTAAAAAATGATGGAATCCTCTTTGCACTTTGCCATCCTCTATTCAGCACCAGAAAAGTGTTGACAGAGAGCCTTATGCACTTCAAGTAGGATTTTTGTAGATTCATCTTCTGGGGACTGATCAAGCTAAAAGACCAACAAATATTGATGGTTGGAAATTCCCAACAAATGGCTGTGTCCCTGTATAATCAGTGAAGTTCAGAAATGCCATCTGTTCTCCATACACTTTTGGGTCTTCATCCTTAGGCAAGAGCAACAATCCAAGGATCACCAGACAATAGAAGAAATTACAATGCAGTTTACAAAACAGAAGGAAAAAAAATCATAAAAGGAACTCAGAGGGTATGCAGACAAGGCAGGGCACAGAAAACACTGGAAAATTATATTGAAAACTTAAAAGGTAAGATAAGATGATGTGTTCCTGAAAATAAACTTCAGAAAATGATGAAACTCTTACTATTAAGTATGTAATTACAAAAGTGAAAAAATTAGTAGAAAAATTAGAAGATACAAATGATAAAATCTTTCAGAATACTGAAAAACAATAGATATGGGAAAAAGAATAAATAGCTAAGAATATTAGCTAAAGGAAAGGAATTTCAGAAGTAGAGATAAAAAAACAAAAGGAGAGAATAAACTAAGATGGAGTATAAGAAAAATTCGCAGAAGAAATTGGAGTCACCATATTAAGTTCCTAGCACAATGCTTAGGTTGGGGTAGGGACTGCAGTATGACAGATCTCTGAAAACAAAGTGAAAATGGTAAAGCTTCCAGAAAAGAAAGAACTAATATACAAAAGTATCAGGAATCAGAATGGCAGTAGGTTTCTCAATAGCAATATTGGAAAGTACTGGGATTACAAGCATGCACCACCCCGGGCTTGGAAGGAAAAAACACCCGAAAACAAAAACTGAAGCTGAATGTGGTGGTGCACTCTTGTAATTCCAGTACTTGGGAGGCTGAGACAGGAGGATTGCAGGTTTATGGCCAACCTCAGCTACTTAGTAAGGTACATCTGAACTTAGTGAGACCCTCTTTCCAAAATAAAGAATAAAAAATAGGGCTGAGGGTGTAGCTCAGAGATAGAATGCCTCTGAGTTCAATCCTCAATACCACACACACAAAAACAAAAACAAAACCAAAAACAACTGGATATAATCCTCTTAGAATGCTAAAGTGAAGTGATTAAGTGTTTACTAACTCAGAATTCTATTCCTAAACATAATTGTAAGAATCAGGTAAGAAGGCTCTCAAAAACTCAATACACACATGTCTTTTTTTTTTTTTTTTCTTTTCAAGAAACTACTGGAGGAGGTATTCCACTAAATGAAGGAGTAAATTGAGAAAGATGATACCATAGGATATCGAAAGGCCCACAACACCAGAGAGAGAGGAAGGGAATTCCCGGGGTGGTGGGAAAGACAATTCAGGCTGACAGCAGGGAAGCAGGTCAAGAGAAACACGAGCTTATACTGGGACAAGATACTTAGGGAGGTGCAGTGTGAAGTCCCTAAGGAATGATGAAACTGACATTGTACCTTATGCATTCATGATTTTGAGTACTTAATAGTTCTATTTGAAAGTCTGGATTTGAGCAAGAGATTAGTATACACTGAAAGCTAAACAAGAAGGGAGCTGCTAATAACTTAATTAAGAAAGCAATTGTTTATCCAGCTGGAAATAATAGTCATAAAGTCATGTAATATAAATAGGGAATATTGACTAAAGCATAATTATGATATTAATGGGAATAGATATTGGGTCAGAGGAAGAAGTGAGTGTGTGTGTTGCTGTGTAAGAGGGTTAAATACTCATCTTTCATTAGAAAAAAACAATAGATAATATTTATGGTGAAAACAAGAAAAACAATATAAGCCCTGTTTAGAAATATAATGATAACCACTAGAATAACTATAAAGTAGAAAACTAGTGGCTTTTACTTCAAAATTAATGTATACATGTACTACTTTCCTTAGGGAATGGAAATTTGAAAGAGAAAAATGTAGCATTTGGAATTCTGATTTTTTAAAAAAATGTTTTTATGGATCATTTGAGTTTTAAAATTATGTACAGCACCTAGTTTCTGATTCAGCATGGAACAAAGGTAAAAGTTGTCACTCTGTCCTAACAAGTAAAAAGTTTAACAAATGGAGAAACCAACAGGTGATCTTAGATCCATGAGAAGTATGAGGTCACAGGGCAAGTTCTGCCTCCTAAACCTGAGAGACTGATAGGTAAATTCAGAAAATCACAATGTAGAACTGATGAGGTAGGCTAGGTAGAGAAGGATGGGAGGTTAAGCCAACTCCACCCCTTGGAAGTTTTCTTTGTCTCTTTCACCGCCAAACTCCGGAAGAGCCCAGCCCTCACCTGAAGCCCACCTGAATCCTGGAACCTGGAAAGAGGAAGAGCCAACTTTTCTGTGACCTGCCCCCACCTGAAGCCCACCTATCGCCCAACTGAAACCTGAGAGAGAGGGGTTGGAGAAGAGGACCCCGCCCTCTCATATATCTTTCTGCACCTTTCGTTGTTCGCCCCTTTTTCCCGCTTGGGACCTGACCTTTGACCAGTCCGGGTAACCGGGGATTTTTCCCCCTTCTCCTTTCCCTCTGGGGACATGCACTTGGACTTGTCCGGGTGACCTATTCCCCTTCCTATTTTCCCATCCCTTATTTCCCTTCCTCCCAGTTTTCCCTAAAATTTTAATAAAACCTGCCAGATGTTTTAACTGGTATGTGTTGAAATTCTTTTCTTCACGATACCAAGAACCTAAGGATTTTGGGGTTCGTCGTACCCCATTACATTTGGCGAGCCAGCCAGGAGATTTGAACAACATCTGGCAGAAAGTAAGTTGTTATTTACTGAAAATGATTAGAATTTTTGTAACTTTGTTAATCGCATTGGGGGCGGGTGCCAGCGTTGTCGGCGCGGACATCGGGTCTCCCCCGGAACCCCGCCACCCGGGCCATGTCCCATCCCCCCGTCCGTTGCCGCGTGGGCCGGTGGGAGTCTCCAGGGGGGACGCGCCGTGCCGTGCCTCCGTCCCGTTCCCCGGGTCACAGCTAGGCCTTCCGGGGCGGTATCCACTGCCCGGGACGCAGCCGTGCGCTGGGCTGGTCTCGGCGGCTGCAGGCTCGGCCTGGCTAGGGCATTTTAGCTCGCGGGGCGGCGCCGTACCTGCCTGCTCCCTCCCTCTCCAGTTTTCACCCAGCGATACCTGAATCTGCCCTCTGCCCGTGTTGTGGTACCCAATTTCCGCCCTGTCCTGATTTTCGTTTCCGGTTTTTTTTTTTTTTTAAGTATGGTGTGGGGAAGGGCACTTTTTGTTTTTCTTTGTTTTTTTTCTGTGACAAATGTTTGCCCTCAGGCCCCGGGCCACCGCGGACAACCGCGTGGGCTTGCCCCAAGCCGTGGGGATGCCGCAGGCAACCGCGCGGGCTAATGGAGAAATAGCCAGTGAGCGCTGCTCTCGTTTTGGTTTCTTTTTTGTCTCACTGCTGTAAGCCGCCAAAGCACATGGCGTGGGGAAGGCACCTTTTTGGATCCCCGAGGTTGTTTGCCTTGCTTTTAACTAACGTACTTTAATTCTTTTCCCTTCCATCGCTGAGTTTTTGCAAAACTGCCCGAAAGCATGGTATGGGAGTAACATTTTTTTTGGATTGGTTTTTTGTTGGTCTGCTTTGTTTCTAACTAGTTTTGATTTTCTTTACCCCTCCTATGTTTGCAATTAAATATTTTGCTTTTAACGCCTCTCTGCGATGAATGGTAGTTCCACAATTGTTTTATTTTTCATTGCGCTAGATAAGCTGACTTTTTAATTTTAAAGGGCTGACCACGTGGCTTATGGCGATTGCATCAGCTCGGTATTTCGCAAGATGACTGCGCCCATAAAACAAGACACGGCACCCAGGCAGCACACCCACACCCTGTAACCACTAGATGGCGACTGTGTACTTAAAACAATCTCAGATTATTTTCCTTTTTTTCTTTTCTCGGATTAACGTGAGTAAATTGATTTTTCCCCTCCTATATTTACCATTGTTTTAAAAAAGATATGTTTTAAAAAGGATGTGATTTATGTCTTTTAAACAGGTACAACTAGAGAGGAAAGGAATTTTTTCCTTTCTCTCCCCTTCTACCTCAGAAACCTTCCTTGCTTACATTGTTTACCAGTAAAAGGCTTACAGTAAATAAAATGGGTTATTTTAAAATGTGCTATTGTAATCCCTTGTTAACATCTGATTTGTTTTATCTAGAAAATGTCCTTGAGTCTTCGGAAAAGACCTTTGCAACCTTTGCAAGTTATAAAAGGGATTTTTTATTTTGATCACGTGCTATATAGGGAGAGTAAATTTTGGTTTTTTTGGGTCTTCTTTTGTTTTTGTTTTTGTTGTTTTGTTTCTGTAATTGCCTTTCTAGTAAAGACCCTGAGCAGGCTTAGGGATCTGGATAGAAGCAACAAGTCTAGTCTAATAGATGTGAAAATGTGTTCCGGAAATACAAGCAAGATTTCGTTCTAAATCTGATAGATGTTAGATATGTTCCGACCTCCGCCTGTATCTGCATGCTTGGGACGCCAAGTATGGCAGGTTTACAGATGACCTCGCCTACCTATTTTATTGATACGGACACGTAATCAATAAAAAGTGGGTAGAAGAAAATTAGCCTGTAACCCCATTGGATGGGACGCCGCCCAATGGGAGTTTTACAGAGAAAAGGAACTCAGGGAGCTGCACAGCTTAATAAAGACATGTTGATCCGATTTTAAATCATTTTCTTCCATTTTGATCTTGTTTGTTTGTTAAAACCTTAGTTTTTTTTGTTGTTTTCTTTCTCTCCAGAATTTACTAAAGGAATCCCTCGAGGTACATAGAGATTGACAAGATCATGGGTAATTCTACCTCTATCCCCAAAGACTCTCCCCTTGGGTGTATACTAAATAATTGGGATTATCTTAAAATAGAGGACTTATTGAAAGAGAGGCTCATCTATTTCTGTAATACACTCTGGCCTCAATATAAATTAAAGGATGGACTAAAATGGCCCGAAAATGGGACCCTAGATTATGATACTTTAAGCCAACTTGATTTACATCTTCAGCAAGAAGAAAGGCTTACTGAAGTGTTATATCTTCAGGTATTTATGGCTTTATACTTTAACCCAAAGTTGCGTAATGTCTCTGAGCAAATTTCTACACGTGCTCCTTTTTCTATAAATGAATTAGCTCAGTGTAAAGAAAAATTGGGCGATTTTTCAGAAGACCCCGATAGATTCATAAGTGGGTTTCAAAACCTAGCTGTTATGTTTGAGCTCACATGGATGGATCTTCAAGTGATTCTTACAACTGTCTGCACTTCTGATTAAAGGAATCATATACTGGACGCTGCAAGAGTACATGGTAATGAGGTGTGTGCTCAAGATCCAGAACAGCCTACAGGAGATGACGCTGTTCGTAGTCAGAACCCTAACTGGAATTATCAGGCTGGTAGTAGTGATATTAAAAAACGAAATCATATGATCTCATGTTTAATTGCAGGAATGAAAGCATGTATGAATAAGCGTGTAAATTATGATAAGCTGAGAAGTGTAGTCCAGGAACCAAATGAAAATCCTACTATGTTTCTGGGACGTTTAACTCAGACCCTCCGTAAATATACTCATATTGACCCAGACTCATATGAAGGACAACTATTATTGGGGACTCATTTTATTAGCCAATCAACCCCAGATATTAGAAGGAAACTTCAAAAACAGAGACTGGGACCTCAGACTCCTATTAATATGCTTGTAAATTTGGCCTTTGGGGTTTTCAATAACAGAGACAGGGAAGCTGAAATGATGGACCAAAGGGGGCAGTCGCAGACCCAGGAACTCTCCCACCTAATTGCCCTAGCATTAGGCAATAGACGTCCGCCACCTCAGAGTTACCGAAAGGCCCCATCAAAACAGAGGGAAAGGGACTGGAGGCCTGGCAACTGCCGCTACTGCAAGGAGCCTGGGCACTGGATCAAGGACTGCCCTAAGCGGGGTCCATCTCCACCTGGGTTATGCCCCCTCTGCAAAGAGGAGAAACATTGGAAGCAAGATTGCCCTCGCCTCCGAAGGGAAGCGAGGCCATCTGCTCCCATGATGGCTGCCCTCGACGACTGAGGCTGCCCAAGGCTCAAGAAGGCCCCCCTGACCAGCCCTCTAACCAGCTGGACATCATGATGGACGAGCCTCGGGTGACTCTTGACGTGGCAGGTAAAAATATAAATTTTCTTTTAGATACGGAGCCAAGTTCTCTGCTCTGCTTGCCTCACACGAGCCACTTTCAGATAAGACCTGTTTTATAACTGGAATTGATGGCATTCCAAACGCCAGAAGGTTTACGATGCCTTTAACATGCAGGTTTAGAGAGTTAGTTTTTACCCAAACCTTTGTAGTTCTGCCTGAGTGTCCCACTCCTCTATTAGGAAGAGATTGCTTGTCTTCCTTGGGAGCAACTCTTAATTTAGCACCAAGGTATGCTTCCTCATTCTTAGGTGCATTAATAGAAAGTCCGGTAAAGGACAGCAATATACCTAAAGATATATTATGCCAGGTAGATCCTCAGGTCTGGAATACTGAAGTCCCAGGAAAGGCAATTAATGCTCAACCTGTCTTTATCTCATTAAAGAAACCAGGAGTTTATCCTCATAAACGACAGTATCCTATTAAGCCAGAGGCACGTCGAGGTCTTCAGCCTCTTATTAATAAGTTTCTTAAATATGGTCTATTAGTTCACTGCTCCTCCCCATGTAATACCCCCATCCTTCCGGTATTAAAACCAAATGGGGAGTATCGCTTGGTTCAAGATTTACGGACAGTTAACGAGGCTGTAGTCCCACTACATCCTATAGTTCCAAATCTGTACAATATTTTAACTCAGATACCAAGTAAATCTACATACTTTACAGTAATTGACCTGAAAGATGTCTATTACTGTATCCCGTTACATCCAGATTCACAATATCTGTTTGCTTTTGAGTGGACTGACCCTGACAGCATGGAGACTGCGCAGTACACCTGGACAGTACTGCCTCAAGATTTTAGAGACAGCCCTCATCTGTTTGGAAATGCTCTAGCAAAGGATTTAAAATCTCTAACACTTAAGAGAGGATCTCTGCTTCAATATGTAGATGACCTCCTCATATGCAGTCGTACTAAACAGGACTCTGATGATAATACTGTTCAGGTGCTTAATTATCTGGGAACAGTTGGATACCGAGTGTCCCCACAGAAGGCACAAATATCAAAGCAAAAGGTAAAATATTTGGGTCATATCTTAACTCCAGGAGAGATAATCCTCACCCCTGAGAGAAAGGAAGCCCTTTTAAAGATAGGGCCACCCCAGACTAAGAAACAGCTCAGGACTTTCCTGGGGATGGCTGGATTTTGCAGAATCTGGATTCCCAATTTTGGACTCATAGCTAAACCGCTCTATGAGGCCACCCAAGGGCCTGACCATGAGCCCCTAGAGTGGCTGGGAAAACAGCAAGAGGCTTTTCAGAAACTTAAGACCTTACTGCTGTCTGCCCCTGCTTTGGGAATCCCTGATTTAAATAAGCCATTTATACTCTATGTAGCAGAAAGACAAGGTGTGGCATTAGGAGTCCTTGTTCAGAAA